>CM018582.1:4600160-4910160 GCA_009078335.1 Salix brachista
GAACATCAATTTTTACCAGCTTTTTTGTTTCAATGCTTTTGAGAATTCTCTCCTCCATTTCCACAATCCTTGACGCCTTCTCCACCTAGGTATTTACCGATCTTGTCTTTCAAACTCAAAACCATCTCCATGATCACCCTTGACACAATTGCTTTCAAACTCAAAATTAGAGCATTGCTTCTCCTTCCCTTAGTTTTCCAAAAGTATTGTCTTTGTTGAACAGCGTAGTTTGAAAGGGGAAAAAAACTAGAGTAATTGAGGGTTCTGCCAATAGTTGCTTATTTTTGGTTTCCAACAAATTTTCTACTTTGAATTCTTTCAAAGTCAAGATTTCACCTCCCAGTCAAAAAAAAAATCATGGATATGTTGTAATGTAATTTCTGTTTCAGGTTGTAGCACTATTTTTTTTCTTGTGATCAATTATGCAATTTAATTTACATAATTCTATCGTATTACACTTTCAAGTATTTCATTTCTCCTATTGATTATTGTTATATTTTTTTATTATTATTTTGGCATTATGTTCTTTATATGTTCACTGATTGGTGAAGAGTCATCATTTTTTTCTTCTTCGGAAAATAATGAAGAGTTGCAACTATCTGTTTCTATTATGTTTGTAATTTGTCATTTGTTGCAGTTATGTTGGTTAAATTATTGATTACTGATTTTTAGATGTCAATGGCTTCTTTATTTCATTTTAATTTCATTATTATATGAGAATATAATTAGAAAATTGGAGATATATTATTATGCAATTACACCTTTTCTTGTCTTTTTATAAATACTACAATAAACAAGTCCTGGTTTCAATAAACACCAGTCAGTGTCAAAATGTTTTAACAATGATAATGTGGCATCATAATATTCTTTCATATTCTCTTTCACAAGTCACTCGGCATGTATATAGATATCTCCATATTTCAAAGCTTTTTTTATTTGATTTCTTTATCACCCTCCATCTTTTCTAATCATTTCATGTTACTGTTTTACTTTTCTTCATGATGCAGCTTCAACAAGCTATTGAAATAGGAACTATAAGAGGCATTTCAAAATGAAAAATTAATTAATTAATTAATAAAAAAGAGAACAATATGCATGTAATGGACAATAATCAAAAGCACAATGACAACCTAGAGAAAAATTAATCAAATAAATTAACATCAATCATTCACAAGGAGAGTAAGCTGGAGATAATGCTATACTAAGAATTAAAACTAGATGTTCAAAATGGAAATTTCCATATGGAGTTCTTTGAATTAAACTAATGCCATAGAGAAACATTCTACTGTGCCACTGCAAAAAGAATTGGAATAGGTACATAAGAATAAAAAAAATAAAAAAAAAACAGTAAAAAGGAACGAATACATTGCAAAAATGAGGATGATACATTGGATGAATTCAGTACAGAAAAAAAGATGCACATGAGGCAAAGAAGCAAAAAATAGCAGAAGCAGCAGAGAGAGAGAGAGAGACGATGGAAAAAAAAACCTTTAAAATGACTTTCACATGTGCCAGACTGCATTAGAACTGTATTCATATGAAACAGCATCTTGATACAGTTCAAAAATGCACAAAGAAGAGAAGAAACCTGAAAAGGAAAAGGGTGCGACAACTGCTTTTTACATTAAAAAAAAAAGCACCAGAGGAATAGTGCAGCAGCTAACTTGAATTTTAAACATGTAAATACCTGCTTGAAAACAACAGATTAACACCTCTACTAAGCCAATGCCAAAGCCTACTTTCTTTCACCCTTTGTTTTGAAGATGTGAATTTGTACGTGTGCGTGCAAGTAAAGTTGAGTGATGGAAATTTTCTATTCTATCATACTCCCTCATAGTTTTGTGATGGGTATATGACTCATAAAGCATATCTGGAAGAGAAAAAAAAAACAGAAGAAAGAACCAGCCAGCAACCTTGAAGTTCACACAATTCCATCAAGTGTATCACCTTAAAAGCTAGTCAGTCATATGCCACCAAAACTCCCATTAGAAAGACACCATTTTCATAGCTAATCAAACTCTCTAATGTACGATTCATCATGCTTCCTTGAAAAAACACAATTTGCAATTCGACCAGAACTCAGAAGAACAAGCATAAAAAGAAGACTAAAAAATTACTAATTGGAAGCAACACCTAGTTATCGTGGTAACATCACAAGAATACCAAACAAAGCAAGTACACATCATCAAAATCAAATGAAACCTAAAAAAACTATAGTAGCTCACATCTACTTCAAGCAATAATCACAGCATTGCATTCCCTCCGACAAAACTAATCGAGAAGAGGCTTGTCTTTCAATGCCAATCACCTAAACAAATTCCCACTAAATTCCAAAACGCGGTATATACCATTTTTTAGTTAAATGTACCTAATTTAAAGCAAACATTATCCAATGAAAAGAGCACATAACTTACCACGCTAATCAATCAAGCAATCCAAACAATGCTTACACTCAGCAGTAAATCACACAAAACAGCAGAAAAGACATCACAATATTACCTAATTTCAAAATAAAACAAATCAATCAGATATCATAACTAACCGTTACGTCTCTGATCAACTTCCTCCTCTTCTACTTTTATCTCTTCGTCGTCGTCGTCGTCGTCGTTATCTCTGCCGCCTACTTCTTCTTCCGGATCCTCCTCTTCTTCGTCATCATCGTTATCGATATCCATGTCAGAATCCGAGATTTGAGCGAGTGGTGGGTTGGAAGAGGGAAGGGCGAGGTCTTCGTCGTCATCGCCGGTGGCGGCGGCTGATGCTGGCATTGGGCTCAGTGCACCAGGTTCTGTTTTTTTCTTTGTTCTTTTTTGGTTGCGGTTCGTACCGTTCGCTACTGAAATTTGTGGCATTTTTTTTAGCGTGGCTAGTCTGTTTACTGTGGTGGAATTCGTTGTCAGATTTGATTTTTTTATTTTTCATAATATTTCTGAGATTTATTTTTTATTTTTGATACTATTTCTGAGATTTGATTTTGGAATTAAAGATTATTATTATTATTATTATTAGTCATTTAGCACGGCACGAGTGAACTTGCCTGCGCTGAGTTTTTTTATGTAGAAAACTAATTCATTTTATACATGTTGCAATTAATTATTTTAATATTTAAATACTAAAATTATAATTGAAAATATATGTAAAAAACGAGGGGTTTCCCGCCTAAAAGTGAATGGATGGTGTTACTGTCAAAACTCTTTTGATAATTATTTAATCGATAGATTATACAATTGAAATTGATAAAAACTCTGTTAAAATGATTGACGTGCCCCGTGTAACATTCAGATTAATTGTTGTGTATGTTTTATTTGTTTCATTAATTATTTCATTAGCAAATAGTTAAATTACAATCGTTGAATTTTATCACAGACAGTAATTTATTTTACGCGACAAACAATGTGATTGGTGGTTTTGTTTCAACTACCTTGGTAATAATTTATTTGGTAGATAGTAAAATCACAATTGATAAAATTGACCAAATATATATTATTTGTTGCGTGTAACATATTAATGGTTTGTTGGTAATGTTTGAACTACTTGACGAATAATTTATTTGACAGATAGCAAAAATACAACTCCTAAAATCTATAAAAAAAATTCATATTTTTTCTTTATATAACAAGTATTCTAGAGAAATGAGATTAAATTAATTTGAGGTTTCTAAAGAAAAGTCAGTTTATTTTTTATATACATTTAAAACGTTAACATCAAAACAATATCATAATATATAATAGTTATTATTATTCTAAATGTCCTATCTATAGTAAAATAAATACATATAAAAACTACATAATCTTCCATTTTCTAAGCAGATTATTTAACTCATATGGATAGCATTTAAAAAAAAAAAAAAAAAACAGGACCATTAACATTTTTGTTATATATTCAAAATTTTGGTGTTGCTAGTGGCGAAACATTGGATAATTTTAATTTTATTATTGTAGATAGTTTGACACATTTTCTCAACTCGTCCTATCAACGTGTGGTTTCATATTTTTTTTCGAGTCATATGAGAGCTGAAATATCATAAATTTAAAACAGACGCATAAGATATTTTTCAAAAAAATAACATTGACCAAAGAATTTATGTTACAATTCTTTTAAATATTATATACATAATTAATATTTTAATCATTATTGGTCATACTATCAATGATACCATAACTATTGTTCAAAAAAATTTTTTTTTTAATTTATAAGATTTATTTGTCATATTATTATATTAAAAGTATTTTAATTCTCCGCTCACGGGAAGGGTCACTGCGACGCCGTGCTCTCGCGGAGGGTGTGACATTACTAATATGGACGCAACAGTGAGATCCAAGGGAAATATCTAGGTAGAGAACTATGTGAGTGTATTATTTTGATTTACACAAAAGACTTATATAGTTCAAGACATTATATTCACAATTTAGTCAACTAAATTTAGTAGTATTTTACTAAGAAAAGATCAAAGCTAAAAGTAATCTTGATGTAGTAACCTATCAAATCAGCATCTCTCAACGAGTATTTAAGTCATTCTCAAATTGGTAAAACAATTTTCCATTCATGTTTTAATTGTTTTAAGCCAGCTAGAAAAAAATTGTTTTAATTGAAAACATTATATGTGAATGAGAAATTAATCTCAAAAAACCATTAGTTTTTCTACTAAAAAAACCACTGGTTTTTATAGATTTAATTATTAATTTCTAGTGGCTAATAAAAGGTTGATAATGATAAAAATTAATTCTTTAACCTTTTAGATTCTAAAATTTATTCAAAAAATATAGGGTGAATAAAAAGTATTAAACTTGTATATTTCATAATTTTCCTATTTTTTCTCTCCTTATTTATTAAAGCTTAGGTTTATCTTATTGAGAAATGTTTTGTTAGTTTAATATGTCTTGTAATCAATGATACATATGATATTATTATATTCATGTGTAAATACATATTTATTATTAATAAAGGCTTAATTTATCTTTAATATCTATATAATATTAGATTAATGAATATTAAATTAATGAATTTAGTTTAGAGATAAAATAAATGGAATAAAAATATTTTGCAAAGAAAATTATAAAGTTGTTATCTTAGATAGAAAATGTCATGTTTTGATTATGTTACATGTTATCTTAATTGAGGTAACGAAAACAAAAACATTGGGTATAATATGAGTTATATTAAGATATTTGAGTGATCAAGAGATGATTCATCATCCTAGATGAATTAGAGAAAATATTTTATTTATTCTCAAATAACATTGATTGAGAAATCCTTACTAAAGTGAAATGAGATTTGAAAATAGTTTCAAATCTATTCAAATTATCAATAACTATTATGTAAAGACCAACTATGATTTAACATGGGAGATATACTTTCATGTTTTTGTGTTAAATCAAAACATTATTGATGAAAAGCTATTAATTACACTAAAAAATGAGTCACTACGAGATTAATTCAAATGACTAATGACATTTATAATATTTGAGTGATCATAACACGTTGCTAGATAATGCGCCTGATTTTCAAATATAAATTAATCAATTATTGAATTGATAATAAATTAAATTGTTTAATTTATTTAATTCCACTTTATTAAAATTTATATTTGCGTCACACATATTAAGAACTATTAGTCAAAAATTAAACTCGAATGATTCAATTAAGTATGACTTGATTAAAATACATTTTGGAAATTAAAGACTAGAATATAATTAATACAAGGATTATATTTCTAGACCTACAAAAATGTAAGAACTTAATTGAATTAATTTCTAAAATTGCCTTGACTTAATATATGGATATTATTTAAGTGGAATATTTATATTTTACCAATTTATAGGATTTTTTAAATTTCTTTGTAAATTATAAATTATGTCTCTTTTCATAACCCATTCATGAGTTATTCCTAAAATTTACTAAAAAACAAAAAAAGAAATGGGCGTGGTGGAAAAATCAAGTAAAAATCTTGGATAAATTCAAGAGCTTGATCGTATCCCTATTATGCCTAAGAATAAAGAAAAATAAAAATTTAATGTCAAAATAAATGATTATCAAACTAATCTATATAAAAATTAAGTCCACGAGTATAATTAGATTTTTATGCCAATTTGATTTAATCAGGGGTCAAATTAAAGTTTAATTATATTTATGAATTAATTTGGGGCCAATTGAAGGATTTATTTAAAAGGACTTAATTATACTTTAAAATAGATAAATTAATTTTATTAGGGGCTTAATTGGTGAAAATGTAAGTTTGGAAGCCTAACTTAGGCTTAATTGAGAAGATTGGAAATTTGGAGATCATATTTAATTTTTACCAAGTAAATTGATTGAACCAAGGATAAAAGTGTAAGAAAAATAAAAGTGTTAGGGTGAATTAAGGGATAAATTGAAAAATTCCACACCAATGATCATTTTGTAAAAGGTGTCGAACGTTAGGGACCAAATTGGCTGAAATCATGGGTGAAGTTGAAAGAATTTAAGGGTTTAAGGGTCAATGGAGGGTCAAACTGTATAAATCTAAAACCAAGAATCATAATTAAAAAGACACATAAATTAAGGGTTGTCATTGAAATTTAGCACGAGTGAAATTGCATAAAATTAAACATTTTGGGTCAATCAAAGTTGAAATTAGAGCAATCAAAAGATAAAGGACTAAAATGAATTTATCTAAAATCTTAATCCAAAATGACGTCGTTTTGAAGAGTAGAAAAGAAAAAAACAGTTCGTCAAATTTCACTTGAAATATCAGGTTTGTTTCCTACTTTACATATGCATTTAAAGCTTTTATTCTTCACCAAATTTGACAAAACTAACACGAAAATGATTTTGTGATGTTTGACTATTAAGTGGCATGTTGAGTTCTAGCTAACTAACACCACACTCACGATGGAGATGCTCCAAAGTTGATAACTTAGACAGTCGTGAGTTGTCAAATGTAACAATCATATGATACCTTCTTTGAGTCAACAATTGGGATGTTTCCTAGTTGAATCAACTGTTGCAATTTTACCCTAATAAAATAAAATTACATTATTTCACCTATAAATAGAGGTTAATCACATGATCATAAGAGGAAGAAATTGGAAGTTTAATTTTGGAAATAATAACCCCCCTCCCATATTTTTCTGATCACAGACTTCTCCTTTGTTTTCTGGCAAGATTCAGCCACCATCACCACCACCAACGCCAGCATAAACACCAACAAAACTTCACCTTCATGTCAGAGCGACCGATGACCAAAAACTCTCACCCCCTTCTTCTCTCTCGTTATTGTCATTGCCTTCTCCTTCATTTTTTTGCCGCCACCAAAAGAACCAGAAGAGTTACCTCTTCATGTCGGTACCCTCCACAACCACTAACTTTCTTCTTCTTCTTCTTCCCTCATTGTTGCACTGTGAAGAGTGAAGTAATTATTGTTCACATGCAAGTAAACAGTAATTGGGTTGGACCCATTCTGACTCACCCCAAGTGGTTGGGTCAAAGACCAACCCAATTAAAAAAACAAAAATATTCAAATGGGTATTTTTCACATATTTATGATTTTCTCAAATATTTTCCAATAACTCTGCATAATATCGGGTTGTATACTTACATTGTAAGTTAAGAACCCGGTATAAAAATATACTCGATCTTCACCAAAAATTCAATAAAAAAATCCAAAATTTCAAGGGCATTTTAAAATTTTGATTTCATCACATGTTTTCCATTAATTTTGGTTCAATATTGGTCCGTAATCTTACACTCTAATATACGGACTTGATACGAAATATCAAGTTTTCTTCTAAACGTTTTTTAAAAAAACCTTATATCAAGAATATAAAAATGTGTTTATTTTCATGCATATAGTTGAATTCTAGAAAGTTTCTCAACATATTTTCATTTAAAAAAATTGCATCTTTCCTCATGCTTTTAAAATATAAAAAGAGATATTGTAACCAGATTACGATTACCCGATAAGGTTCAACCAAAATATCAAAAATCATCCACCAATAATTTTGTTCATTTTTTATTTTGCATATTAGGGTTTAACTATAGACTTTAATATTTAGGGGTGTGAAACATATTGTAGAGTATACCCTAAGGTATTAAAGATACAAAAAAGTAAAATGTGATGTTAAAATTCTTACTTTAGAATGGTTAGGTTTTTTATCCAATAAAGTAGAGACTCCCTCACGAAGAGAGATCTATTTCAAACCTTAGAAAAGACCAACAAATAGAAGTTTGACCTATAAAAAAATCAAACAACAATGCAATTTATCTTAGGTAAGATGCACTGGGGTTGAGATGTCTTTCCCTAGCACAACAAGTCCTCTTATCCAAACTCTCGCAAACCATTATGCTTTATAGTGACCTTAATACTAGGCGGAGAACCCAACATATTTTATTTTATTATTCTCGTTGCGTGTATAATATTCGAGAACCCAACATATTTAAGTTACATAATATTTTATTCAAATACCTTATTTAGATGTGCATATTTAAGTTACATAATTCTAAATTTTTATTGAAAACTTTTTCATGTTTAATATATTTTAGTTACGAACACACTAAATATGATTAGATACATGGTCTAATACACTTAAACTTTTTGGATCTATATATGTAAGGGGTCGTGACTTGCCAACAAAATCACATCATATTTCCCATATGATTTGAAATTGAATGTAATATACTAGACATTTCTTGTCGATGAAGATAATGGAGTTTGAAGTTATGATTTTGGATGCCAACAAGAAGTCTCCATCTTAATTAATCTGCTCTATCCCATCAATTCCAAACTAAATTCTTTAACTATGGAAGAAAACTCATTTAATGCCCATAAATTGGCTCGCCAATCGATGTATGATCACATGCCTTAAGAACTTGATTGACATTATCCATTCTTCAATGCCACACCACTCAGCAATGAAGAATGGCGTTTGATTACAAACCACCCCAACTAGCTAAGTAATTGATCCAACATTTTGTGAAAGAGAAGAGAATATCACTGTAAGAAAATAAAATAAAAAAACGATAGCCAATGAAAAAAAAAGAAATACATTTTGTGAAAATGCGTTGCCTCACTATCTATATGGATTCACTTATCCTTTTAGGTTATTGTTACTGTTAATATTAACAAAACATTAAAAAGTATGGCTATATCATTGTAGTCACATCTATCAAGCACTGTTATTTATTGAAATAGTTTTGTGTTTATTTTTTTTTAATTTTACCCTGTAAAAATCTAGCTTTTTTAATTTAGTTTTAGTTTTTTTTAATTTAATCTTATAATATTGAGAATTGTGTTTTCTGATTTTAAAAAAAATATTATTTATATTGGATTATATATTAGTTTCAATGATTTCGATTTGTTAGAAGCAAGGTTTCATTATTATATATTTTTTTTTGAATTTATCATGATCTTATAACTCAGATCATGAGTTTAATAATTTAATCCAAATTAATTATTTTTTTCATTGTCATTTTTTTCTAGTTGATTTTATTCGATTTCATGCTTCAATATTGGATTAGTTGAACATTGGTCTTTGTAATTTTTTATTTGCTTTTAATAGAGTTATCCTGATTTTATATATCATATTATGGGTTTGACAAATTGAATTGGGTCGATTCTTTCAATTTGCGGGGTCATTTTTTAAATTGGCTACATATTTTTTTATTTTTTTCTATGAGTTATCTCTATTTTATGTCTTGGATCGTGAGTTTGAAAGGTCGAGTCTGTTTATTTTTAGGTCCTTTTTTAATTTATTTATTTTTCTAATTTCATCCTCCAATAACTCATTTTTTTAAAAAATATCATTTAATACTAGGCTGTTTGCGAATTGAGTTTCTTAATTATTATTTTTAATCTATTTTTTATGAAGTTATCCTGATCTCATAAATTTAATTTTTCCCCTCAATTTCAACTTTAAGCATTAAATCTATTGAAAATGAAGCTTCATAATTTATTTGTTTTTGTTTATATGAAGTTATTTGGATTTTATAATGCAGGTTTAACATGTTCCCCTATTTAACCCATGTTTTTTTTTTGTCACCTTTTTAATCATATTAAAAAAATAATCTAACATGCAATAAAACGTTCTTAAGTAGCCTCGGTAACCTTTTGCTATTCATTCTTCTTTGTTTCCAAGCAATCTCCCCTTTCACATTGACCCACCATCTTCGTGGCTTTGCTTTTTAGACACAAAACGCTGCCGATGATTGCGCACCATTTCATGGGAAGACAAAGTCAAAAGGACTCCAAAAGTCAAATAACTGAGCAAACAGGCATTCTCAACCGTCCGATTAAAGTCTCTTACCCCGGCATTACTTAGTGGCGTTGACGGAAGATTCAAAAGAAGAAATTTACAATTAGTCCATCAACTATACATAAGATTTTAATTAGGCTCTCAATGAATATTTTTTCCTGGTACTCTAAGAATAAAAAAGTTCCAACCCAATCCTTCCATCGACTATCATTTTTTAATGGAGTCTATGAGAACATTTCATATTTAAACAAAAAAATGTTGAGAAACTTAATTGAGAATCACAACACTAATCGGAAAGTCATTTGAATTAATTCAAAGCTAACGGTGTCTCATGTTTCATAAAAATGGATTTAGATATTCATTAACTTTTTTCATTGGAAACTGATTGGGTGATTTGATAAAAATTTAGATCTTCTAATGACCTAATTGCAATAAATCCCTCGAAAAATAAATTGACAATATCTATATAGTCCGGGGACCAATATGAAGTTTTCCCATTTAAATTATACAAAGCATGCTGTTAACTTTTTTGCCCGCGGAGCCTAGTCACGCCCCGGCCCCGCTTGTGGTGGGCTGATTGAATTTGAGGTTTTTGTTAATTTTTTATTTATTTTAAATTAAATTTTTTGAAGTATTTATATTATTTTAATATATTTCAGAGAAATAAATACTTTAAAAATCATTACTACCACACAGTCTACACCTATTTAATAATAAATTAGTCACTTTGCTTGCCCTGAAATCAGATGCACCTGCTCTAGTAACCTTACCTCATCATCAGAGACATGGTGGGCCCCTCCATTAACGAATATGATGCTGTCACAAGAACTCGCTGCGCCGTACGATTAAACTACCATCAACGCTCATGAACCCCACAATCGCATTTATCTATCACCTACTCAAATCACTAGTCAGCTTAAATGGAGGAAGGAAAAATTAAAGGGGCTAAACTACAAATATGTCCACCATCTGTGTGTGATTTTACTACTTACTCCTTGATGCTCTGATTTTAACAACATCACACTCCACACAAGCCACTAATCAATTGATTTTCCACCCTTTCATCCTCGAAGGGAAATCGAACTCTCATAAAGCATTGTGTAGGCATCAAAATTATTTTGATGAACGTCTTGGCGCACCAAATATTTTTCGTTAGAGTGAGCTATAAAACAATTATTCAACGATTGTCGTATTAGCCCGCGTAAATTACTTAACTTATAGGACCAAGATCAAAATATTAGTGTATGTCCGAGGACTATAAGTGAAGTTTGCCAAAATAAATATATGGGAGAGTCTACCTGCAAACACGTCCAAGCTCGCATACTCACTCTCCCAGCTATTTTCCTCTTTCTCTATTAAAAAAGACAGAAAGGGAGAAAGTGCAGGAATGTGGCAAGCGATCAGACAATAGAGATAAGGCGACTGGCTACAAAGGAAGAAAGCAAACTTTGAAGCTTAAAAATGCAGAGAAATCCATATTTATCATGGATTTTTCTGTTTTGCTTAGCTTTCTCTAATAGCTTAGCTAAGCAACGTGAGTAGTTTTCTCTACTCAACTTCATTGACTTTTCTTCTTCAATTCTGCTATAAAAAAGATCGGTTCTTTTGTGGTTAGAGATTTGGATTGGTGATTTGTGAAGTGAATTTCACTTGCATTTTAGTTTATTTTATGATTTGTGAGTTGTTCTTGTGAATGTTGTTAGTGATTTTGTGTTTTTTTTTGGCTCTCAAGTTTCTTGCCTGCTTCTAATTAGGAGTTTTTTTTTTTTTAACTTCCGTATTGTGGAGAGGAGAAGAATTGGGAATACAATGAGTGATTTTTTTTGTTATAAAAATCTTTGGATGTGCAGATATTGACTGCTGAATATGATATGGATCTGTTTGCTTGGCAAGAAAGTGTTGGAAAAGAAAGTAACATTTTTTTTCTTTGCTGTGTATCTGTCGAGAAAACAAGAATACTGAAGTTTACTAAACTGGGACGAAGACAGCTATTTGGTTTTGTTATTCTTGATCTAATCATTTCTTTGGGGACAAGAACATGAAAACATATTGTATTCTAATGTATATGGAAAATTGAAATGGCAAGAGAAGAATTCTTTCTTTATTTGTTGTTGATTCTGTTGGTGTATTTGGGTATTTGATCTGTTATGTAACTTTGTCCAATTGACCGGGCTACCAGAGCAGAAACTATTCATAGATATATCATAAGCTGTTTACTATTAGGTTACACAGCAAAAATGCGTAGCCTTTTGGGTTCAAATTCACTTTTGAACGATCAAATAAGTAGATGTCTAAGTTATAAGGTGTATGCATATATATTTGGTAAGAGGCTAGCAAATGTGAGTTCAATCTTTTATGTTAGAATGGAGTGCTAGAGGATAGATCAATGACATTATCTACTTTGACATTATAAAATTCATTCTTCCTTTCTCAGTGTTACTTATTAGATTTCTACTCTTGGCACAGCACCCTGGGTTATGCGCATAAGTTGTGGAGCTCGGTTAAATGTTAACACAGCACCAACCAATACTCGTTGGTTTAAGGATTTTGCTTATACAGGAGGGATTCCGGCAAATGCTACACTTCCCAGTTACATCAGTCCTCCACTAAAAACTCTTCGTTATTTCCCCTTATCATCAGGTCCCAATAATTGCTACAATATTAATAATGTGCCAAGTGGACATTATGCTGTAAGGGTCTTCTTTGGACTGGATGGGCATCGTAATTTTGATAATGAACCTTTATTTGATATTTCAGTAGAAGGCACCCAAATTTATTCTTTGAAATCTGGTTGGACTAACCAAGATGACCAAGTTTTTACTGAAGCTATAGTGTTTCTAACAGATGGAACAGCCTCTCTCTGTTTCCATAGCACAGGTCATGGAGATCCAGCTATACTTTCTATTGAGATACTTCAAGTTGATGATAGAGCATACTATTTTGGCCCAGCCTGGGGCCAAGGGATAATCCTGAGAACAGCTGCCAGATTGAGCTGTGGTAATGGGAAACCAAAATTTGATGTTGATTATAGTGGGGATCATTGGGGTGGGGATAGATTTTGGAGTCCAATCAAAACTTTTGGCCAGGGATCTGATTTAGCTACATCTACTGAAAGTGGCATCAAGAAGGCTTCAAATGCACCAAACTTTTATCCAGAAGCTCTTTATCAGACAGCCCTTGTTAGCACTGATACTCAGCCAGATTTAGCATACACAATGGATGTGGATCCCAATAGAAACTACTCAATTTGGTTACACTTTGCTGAGATTGATTCTTCAGTCACAACTGCAGGGAAAAGGGTATTTGACATTTTGATTAATGGTGATGTTGTATTTAAAGAGGTGGACATTGTCAAAATGAGTGGGGATCGTTTTACTGCTATTGTACTTAACACCACAGTTGCTGTAAATGGAAGAGCTCTGACAATCAGCTTGCGTCCTAAAGAAGGTAGTCATGCCATAATCAATGCCATTGAGGTGTTTGAGATTGTTGCAGCCGAGTCCAAAACTTTATTGGAAGAAGGTACATATACCTTTTGGTTCTTGTTATCTTCTGTTGCAACCTCTTTGGTCATTATTTAACATGTTTTCCGAATCACCTTACAAAGTGCATCTCATGTTGATTTATGTGGCATGAGTATTGATATAGACCTTGTTCTACAAGTTTTCAGAAGACAAAAGTTTTGAACACATATTTGTATATCTTCCATTTATCTTTATTTCATCAAAAACATCTTTTCTAGTTTGTCTTATGGTCCTTTTGCATGGATTTTATACTACAGTTAGGAAAAGCATTTCTGGAAAGTTCAGACTGTATAAACTATTACTAATCGGGTTGTTCTTCTGTAATCAGTTAGAGCCTTACAATCATTGAAGAGTGCATTGGGCCTTCCTCTTCGGTTTGGATGGAATGGTGATCCGTGTGTTCCCCAACAACATCCATGGAGTGGAGCAGATTGCCTTTATGACAAAACTAGCAGCAAATGGTTTATTGATGGACTGTAATGTCTCAATCCTTTTCCTCAAAATGATTTATTTTCATGTTTTACTTATATTTATATGGGACCAAATAATGTTTTTTATTGATTCCATCTTTTTATCCATTCGAGCAACTCATTATCATATTGGTGCTTGATGCCACTAAAAATCATGCAGAAAATTTGGAACACCTCTGCATTTATTTTTAAACAAGAAATCCTTCTGCAGCAGTGATAACAAGTGTGCAAAGTCTGCGAGCTTGTTTATGCATTCAAATCATTACCTTGATGGTTTATCTGCACAAAATTATGCAGACTTGTCAAATAGCTTAGCTTCTTCTTCCTTTCTTGGCTGAAGAAGAATCTTTCTGTGGTACTGATATAAGTTCAGAGAAAGTACATGAAGTTTAGCATTGTGAAGACATGATGACTGTGTTGTTCGCTTTATGGCCAGCTAGTTTTATGACTTCTATAAAAGGAAGTAATGTCATCGATATAAAGAGGCTTCCTAAAACGTATCTCTCTGTAGTTATGCACTTATCTGGGGGAGAGAAGGAAAACTTGAAAGCTCTAATTGATTTACTTACCCTCTGACCAAACTTTCTATTGAGAATTTAACATGAAATCCATATGTTTCATCAAATTAATATGAAGATCTACTGGTAAATTGTACCTTAAAATTTGTCTTATAATTGATTGATTATAGGTCTCATCTCCAGTTAATCTGACATTAAGCCTCACTTTGGTATTGCGGTCCAAACAGAGGTTGGCTAAATATTTTTTTTTTTTTTTTATGTTTTTGGATTGTTTTAATGTGCTGATATAAAAAATAATTTAAAAAAAAACATTATTTTGATCTATCTCCGAATGAAAAACACTTTGAAAAGCAATTGTTACCACACTCTCAAACACCCCCTTAAAACTAATAATCCAATTCTTGATATTTTTTATGTCGATACCATACATCACTTAACATGGATTACTTCTTCATATGCAGTGGCCTTGACAGCCAAGGTTTGAGGGGTGTCTTGCCAAATGATATATCCAGGCTACTTCATTTGCAGAGCATGTAAGTATCTAGAACATATAATTTCTACTTGCATTTTAAACTCCTGAAATGTTGGCCACTTCAATTTTCTTATAACACTTCACTTTCATCTTCTATTTAACGCTTGACTTTGGACATTCACAGAAACTTGAGTGGCAACAGCATCCATGGAGCTATTCCACCATCAATTGGATCAATAGCTGGTTTGGTAGTACTGTAAGTCTGCTTATCCATTTATTCCACCATTGATTCTATTTTCTAAACACAAAACTTTTTGCTGATGATAATAGATTCCACCAAATTAGCAACTGGGACAGCATGCGACTGACACTTGATAAAACATGATTAATTAGATGATAATTCTTGAATTATCAACAATCATATGGTTAGTTTGTCTAATCAAGTCCATTGTTCCTCCAACTGGTCGCATCTCGTGCTTGCATTAACAGGAAATAGAACCCTGATCTTTCACTGGTTTTGCATTTGTATTATTTGATAAGATGCAAATGAGGAAGTTGATGTTTGCTTAATTCAAATTGATTACCCAGCAAAAGAAAGAGAGGAAAGGAATGCTTAAAGAAAAGAACAGAGCACAAAATAAATTTCTATGTAGTACATGTATTCTTTGGAAGGAAAACTGGCAATACCCATAGATCTAACACATTCTAATCATTAGTCATGATCATTCGAGTATGCATGAATCTCTTATAAAAGACCTGTAATGTTTACTTGTAGATTGCAGCAGGCTTGTTATTGGTAAAAAGTATTAAGCTGAAATCAATTCAATTCAAATAATCATCCATCTAACATTTTTAAATTATTAGCAACACTTCTAATGATGGATTTGTAACAGGAAAAGTATTTAACTTGTTTCTTTTCTTTTCCTTTTCGATTTAAATCCCAATAACTGAGTGAAAAAAAATCCCACTATCCATACCTTCGAAAACACTCTTTATTCATTTCCACAGTGGTTTGAATAATATATGAGATTTGCATCATTTGGTTTTAAATAAGGTGGTTTACAAGCAAGATGTTCTTTTTGCCATCTCTTTCCTTTGTTAGGCGAGTTTCATTTAGCGTCATATTTTTTTCATTAGCAATAGGATCCCGTCCTTGAGGGAATGTTCAGTCAGCATAATGTCAATTTGCAACTCAGATTTTCTATTTTATGAGACAATTTGAAAATAACTTTGGTTTTGGAACAAAAAAAAAAAAGGAAAAGAGGAAAGGGAGAACATGAAAAGAAAAGGTGATGTGGTATGTGAACCAGCTGGTTGTTAACTTCTGGTTCAAACACAGAAGCTGGATGCAAATAGAAATGCATATTCTGGTCCTAAATATGTGTTCTTACTGTACTAATAAAATTCCTCCTCAAATCTATTGCATGCAGGGATCTTTCCTACAATTTCTTCAATGGATCGATTCCTGAAAGCCTTGGACAGTTGACATCATTACGAAGACTGTAAGAATTTTCACACGCAGCTAATTAATCCACAAAAAAATGTATTCAAGACTATAATTTATGCTGTTATGTTGCAGGGATGTCAATGGTAACTCTCTGTCTGGAAGAGTCCCAGCAGCACTTGGAGGAAGGCTTTTGCATGGAGCTAGCTTCAAGTATGTTGCAATAAATGGTGCTCTTAAATATTGCTGGCTTTCAACGGAATACATGTCATAACATGTTTATGATATTGTTTGAATATGTTGACTTACAGACTTAAGCTTAACCTGTGGTTTGTTTTATCGTGGTGGGAAAAACAAAAGAAGCCATAACTGAATTTCATCATTACCAGGTCTACAATGATTCTCACTGTAGTTTGTCCAGTTTTACTGATAATGCAGGTCTTTGTGGCATACCTGGATTGCCTACGTGTGGGCCTCACCTCTCTGCTGGTGCGAAAATTGGTCTTGCATTTGGTGCTTCTGTTGGATTCCTTCTAATAGTTATCTGTTCAATGTGTTGGTGGAAAAGACGGCAGAATATTCTCCGTGCACAGGAGATTGCAGGTAAGGATATTCATGATAAATTCTGAGTTAAATGATGGCGTAATTTGGTTTCCCAGCGTTTATTAATAGTAATTTGCTTGCTATTTTCACTGAAAAATATTGTAGCTTGTAAAGTTTATTGTAAATGGCATCTCAATTTCTATTCATAATAGAGAGAATACTTTGGTCACAGACAATTACGGATGGAATGCTCAAAAACACATGCCTGCTTGAGAAGCAGCACCATTAGGTTTCTCTTCTTTGCAAGCTTACATTTTCCTTCTGTTATTTACAGCAAGAGGCGCGCCTTATGCAAAAGCAAGGACACATTTATCACATGATATCCAGTTGACAAGGCATTATAATCATGGCAACGCCCGGACAGCTGCTGAGAATGGACCTAGCTTACTCTCATGATTAGTAAACAAGTAACACATAATCCAATCTGTTTGAAATTCGCTTCTACTCGAGTTTTTGGATTCTGACTAGTTTCGTTCTGAACATGAACCCCCCCAATTTGATTTGAACTCCCTTTCTCATGGAACTTAGGGTTCAGGAAATTATTTTGTGGTGAAGTTTACAAAGTCAGAAACACCATTAGATGATACTATCCTACTTCAGTGGCACCAAATGTCATATAGAGTGAAAAATCATATAGTGATTCACATCTCCCATTCCTTGGTCCAGTTCTGGCAAAGGAAGGTTTGCATTGGCTTCAAAGGGATGGTGCATAGTGATAGCAAAATGTTTTTTTTTTTTCTTTTGTATTTAGGTTCATAGAAAGAGATTATTGTAATATAACTTCCGTGAGGTGACACAAACTATGATTTAGATAACAACAGATACCAACCTTTTTAGCTGTTTCATATCGGTTCTATCCTGTTGTTACCTTTCTCCAGAAGAATACATAAAATTTCTTTTATTGGTTACATTAATTTTATGTTTTGTGCTTTTCTTTTTCTTTCTTGAAGATTTTGGCTCGCTCTATAATTTGGAGCCGGATGTAAATAAAAGGGTAATTGAATATAAAATCTGTAATAGACGACCCCAAGCTGACTGATCCGTTGAGTATTCGGAGAGATCCCTTTCAGCAGTGAGACTATGGTCTGTTTGGTATTGCGGTTGCTGTTGTGGTTGAGGTTGGAAAAAAGTAGTTTTATAAAAAGTGCTTTTACTGCGGTTCAAAATAAATAGTGAAGTGTTTGGTTAAAACTGTGGTTGAGTTTGAGGTTGAAAAAAAGCAGTTTTAAAGTGTTTGATTACCAAACTTTTCATATTGCTTTTAACTTGTGAAATTACTTTAAAAGACATATATGTGTATATACACATATGTATATATATAATTTTTTAAATATTATAGATTTAATAATTATAATAATAAAATATAATTAATAATTCAAGTAAATTAGACACTTGTTTTTATTCTTCCATCAAGCTACTTGTAATTTTATCACGAATTAAATATATACGTGAAGGCCTCTGCGATCCCGGAACAATAGTAAAATATCATCTAAAATAAAATTAGGATTGCGAGATAAAAATTATATTGTGATATTCTTCTAATATATTTATTTATTGTAATTAATTTTTAGATTATTTTAATATATAAATATATATATATATATATATATACACACACACTTATATATATATATATATATATAAAGATGGGTTTGAGCAGGGGAGAAGTTAAGAAAAAGATTTTGTCGGTGGAATGAAGGAATGAAACGGCGGAATAAAAAAACTATTTAAAGCTGCTTCTTTCATAACCAAGGGTTGAAACGCGTTCATGTGGGTCATAGGAACTGAAACCATGGGTCATAGGAACTGAAACCATGAGTTTGATTCCCATTTCTTGCATTGCCATACGCTCATGTGATAGCTTTTTTTGGAACGTGGCTTGCACCACAGAACCAAAAGGGCACTATAAGGTATCTTGCTATCTGAAATTTCTGGGAGAACTGAACTTCTTGATGAGTTGCATTTTGACCCTAAAGATTCAGAAATATTTCAGATCGGCCCTTGTCTGTTTCATTCTAACCCTATAATTTCTGCAAGAATTCAATAGAATCCCTAGCCATTTAATTTAATAGCATACTGAAAAGGTAAGAGAATGATCTCATTGCTTGATAGGTGCATGTGTGCTCATGCAGAAGACATAGCCCTTAAGACTATTCAACGAATATATGTGCAGATTTTGTCCTTGAATCTGTGTCAGAAACTTATTTATAACAATTTGGCCAGCAGCAGATTTTGTACGAACTGCTAGCAACCCATAATTTGAATTTTGGTGCTAAAAGTTGGGGGCTCGAAGCTGAAGAAAGCTGACCTCATGGCTAGACTGAATTTATTTTTCTTCTTTGATCAAGTTTGATCTTTGTGGACAACGTTTCAAATAAATCACAATCCAAACACTCCTCCCGAAGGCTTTTGGCAGAGGGAAACTTTTTCACTCTGTCAAGTTCAATGTCCACAGAAAGCAAAAGCAGAATAAGGCTAAAATCGTGTCCTTCTTCTTCGTCTTCGTCTTCGTCTTCTTCTTCGTGATTCATATTCTCCTATCCTCCAACTCACCTCCAACTCAGCGGAAGCCATAAATAAGGCATGAACACAGAGAAAAGTATATTCATTATATTTTTATCAAGTATAAACCCATTGGCATTTTGCATACAAGCTTGAGAGAAATCGCTATCGTAGATCCAAATTTTGGTGGAGTAAATAATAATAATAATAAATCCCATTTTGCGGTTCTATCCATGCAAGTGACCTATCAACTACGATTATGATGAGAATAAGACACCCTCAGTACAATTACATAAAAAACAAATAATGAAAAACATCCCTAGATACAGCCACACGTGTCTCTGATGTAATAGTTACAGCACAGTCAAAGAAAAGAACTCTAATAATAATAATAATAATAATAATAATACCCCTTTCACCTTTCACGTGAACATGTGTAAAGACGGTGAAAATAAATAAAATAAAGAAAGAATAATAAATAACTATAGAGTATGATAAATTAATCTAAGTTTGGATGCAGTTGATTGTCAAAACGGGCCAGGATTGGATACCTGATGGGATGAAAAACATCGAGATTTAACCTTACTGGTGGTGTCCGCCTAGGGTTCAATGAAAAGAGGGGAATAAATTCTCAAATTATTTGGATGTGAAAGATTTTGTTAATTACAAGATTTGAAGAGAAACCAAACTGGTTATGACTCTTTTCATAACCTAATTTATATAAATTATATATGTATACATATATATATATATATACATATATATATATATATATATGTTAGAATTATTATTTCGGTCATGTATGTTAGAAAGAAAAGAATAAAAAAAAACTTATAAACAAGAACTTGATTAATCATTTTTAGATTTTGAAGGCTAAATGATATCAATAAAGTTTCATTGACATCAACATTTAACACCATGGAAATAAAAGAAAGTATATGAAATGGACTTAATTAGCTTATCGTATCATGGTTGGCTAAAGATATCAACAAAGTTATGTTGATAACAATATTAACAAGAACTCGATTAGCCTATCAAAATTTAAAGACTAATTGTATCAACAAAGTTATGTTGGTATCGACATTAACAAGAATTTGATTAGCCTACCTAATGATATTTACATGGATTATGTTGATATCCACATACATGGTATTTTTTTTTTCATCGTGCTAATATCAAAAATAATTTTTATAAAATAAAAATATATCATTTTATATAATTCTAAATAAAAATAATAATTTCAAAAACCATCCGTCAGCACCACTTATGCCAAGAACTGGGTCAAACACACTAGGTAGATAGAACTCAAACTCGGGCCTGTCTCCCCAGCTCAGACACCACAATCCCATGTACCCTCCACGTGGGGGCTCTGTGCAGTCCCTGTCCTTCTCTTTTTCTCGGCTCTCTGCAACTACAAAACGACAGCAGCTACCATCCACTCACTATTAGACACGCCACCCACTACACCCTGCAATATCTGGTCCAGTCTAATAATTATTGTAACAACGCATACGCATACGCCCTAGTTAGCTACCTCTTATAAATTGAGAGACCACCTCTTATTTATTATTATTATTAATATATATATATATATATATATATATATATTATGGTCTCCTTTCTACGGCTACTACTGCAATAAATGGAAACACGATACAAGAAAACAAATGGCGGTACCGCTTAGCAGAGCCGTACAACGGTGGGTTTGCTTGCTTGCTAGGGCTGACGTCAACATTACCACCGCTAATGTGTAGCCACTCGACATCCACACGCTCATTTATAGATGTTGTGTTTTGTAGTAGCACACGCGCTCTCCCTTCCCTTCACATGTCTAATCAGGTGGCGGCTATGATATTCTATTGTTCTTTTTTATTTATATTTTATTGTTCATTTCTTTTCTTTTTTTTATGTAGGACCTGTGTTTTATATGATGATAACACTCAACATTAACCTGTGTTTTGGATATTCACTTGTATATTCTTCCATAATTGGTACAATTTTATTATTTGAATTTAGCACATTAAAAAAACATTGGTTAAATAACATAATTCAAAAATATTTATAAAAACAATTCATTTAGAGAATACATCCGCAAATTGTAGCTCCTAAGTATCATTAGCGATTCTTTATTTATCCGCAATTTTTTTTTATTTTTATGATCTGATTTTAAGCATTTATGAAGTGATCTAGTAATAAAAATTTAGGATTAAAAGATTTACTTCTTATATGATCTCAGGTTTGAGCTCTGTAGTTGCTAATATGATGACCACTAGAAACTTACATGATAAAAAAACTTTAATGCCCATGGGGTTAGTCGAGTTACATACAAGCTGGTTTGAATACCCATAGTAATTAAAAAAAAAATGATCTGGTTTTTAATTTCTTTCAAATTAAATTATAGTCACAGTTGGATTTAAAGTTCTGAATCTTTTAATTTAAAAAAAATGAAAAAGTACATTTTTGAATAAACAACTCAATATACTTTTGGATAACTGACCACGTCCTTAATATATTTTCTTTATTATATCTATTATAATAAAAAAAATATCAAAATTTAGCCTTTATATATATATATATATATATATATATATCAAAACTCTGTTTTGATTAAGTGAGCTAAGGTGATCTGACTTTGACATAATGAATGGATTAATTGCAGACTTGGGATCCGAATAACTGGATCATTGATTCGAACAGACCGGGTTTAACGAGGTCCGAATAAAATCTTTTTAATTTAATTTTCCTTGGTGACGACCTGCTAAGGCTAAATAATTAATTGATAAAAGAAAAATAAATTAAAATATAGATAGAGTGGAGGGCCTGTCAATCGTTTAGATAAACAATCTGGTCGTGCTGTCCAGCCGACAATTACGGGTGACTAAGTGGGACCGGACCCTCCACTTTTATACTCTCTCTCTTTCCCTTCCTCTTTTCACTTCGTCAAAGCTTCCTTTTTAATTTTTTTTTTATTCTCCCTTTCTGGTTCCTCTTTTCATGGCTTCTTCGAGGGAGGGACACTACAGGGGGGTTCGAAAGAGACCATGGGGTCGCTATGCTGCAGAGATACGTGACCCATGGAAGAAAACACGAGTTTGGTTAGGCACATTTGACACACCTGAAGAGGCTGCTCTAGCTTATGATGGTGCAGCTCGTTCTCTTCGTGGAGCCAAAGCAAAGACTAACTTCCCGTCGCCACCTTCCACTTCTGGTCTCTCTTTTGACCTAAATCTCCCATCGGATCCTCACCACCACCATCTTCGTTGGAGCTCAAGTCCTCATGTGGGGTCTCGCAGGTTTGGTGGTCTTGGTGAGTTATTGCAGACTGGAGTAGTTTTTCAAGAAATGAACGTCAATGCTGCCGGGGCTGCAGCAGCTTCTGGGTCAGTAGCGAAGAATGAGGGGCCTGGTACTGGTGCTGGTGCTGTTTCTGGGACTCCGGAGCCGGAAAACGTTGCTCTGGTTTCGTTTTCGGGGATGGTGCGACGTGGGCTGCCGATAGATTTGAACGAGCCTCCGCCCTTGTGGCTGTGATTGAGTATTTTTAGTTATAATTTAACTGATGATGATGGGCTGTATCTTCTTCTTCTCCTTCGTCTTCTAGGTTTTTATTATTAACCTTACCACCATCTCTCACTCTCTTTTCTTTTCCAGTTTCTATCTCCTTTTTGCACTGTTTACTATCTTCTCTTTGTATTAAGAAAAAGAGGGAGTATTATCATTAACAAAAACTAAGAATCATGAAGCACTTCTGTTTGTATATGTATGTGTTTATATGTATATGTGTGTGTGTGTGTGTGTTCCAGTTTCTTAGTATCAATGGCAACTTCTTTTCATCCATTATAATAATACATGTCCATCTCTGCGGTTTCCGGCCTGGATTCTGCGTCCTGGTTTAGACCCCCACCACAAGAAAATGACAAAGAGTTCATTTGTTTTTTACCATCTGCAATTTATCTCACGCGCTAGTGCTTTGAAGGTCGAGCTTCAGCTTGGCACTCTTGCAAGAACAAGCGCTGAGAAGTTATAATAAAAATAAAAATAGTGGTATATAAAATATTTATTTAATGCCATCTTTTATTAGAAAGTCATAAATATTATAAAATTATTTGCAAGACCTATTTAAAATTTTAATTATAAAAAAATAATTTCAATAGAATTTTCATGAACAATTTATGATTAGTAGTATTATTTTTATATTAGATACGTAATACTTGAAAAAACAAATTATTAAAATTTAAATGAAAATTTATAATAATATTTAAGAATAAAATCAAAACTCAAAATATGTGAATTGGGTATATTTTTTATGAAGGTAAAAAAAACTCAAAGAAAAACAAGAAAGAAAAAGATAATAAAGAGTCAGACCAACTCTTTTTTTTTTCTTTTTTTTTTTTTGATAACCGGGGTGTCCGGGCCAGCTTACGCGCACCACAACTAATCCCTGGACTCACTGAACATCCTGCAAACCTAGTGAGCATGTAAAGCACCGCGGGGGTGACAGGCGTGCATGGTGGGACTTGAACCCTGGTGCAGAGGAAGGAAACAAGTACCTTCAACCGCTAGGCCAAGACCCCACTTGCGAGTCAGACCAACTCTTAATTTGCCACGTAGTAGCAAGTCAGACCATCATGTTTTGCCTTGCTTTATTTTCTTTATTAAAAAGGAGAACATGTTTTTTGCTCTTTATTTTTTTAAATTCCTTTTTTTTATTATTAAAGTGGTGGATGATGTGTATTTTTTTAGACAATAAATATAAGAGGTAATAGGTTGTGTATCACAATGTAAAAAATATTTATGCACTTTATGCTTGAAACCGCGATCTCAAACATGTCCCGTGCATTAACCAACTAAGTTATAAGATGAAATTGTTATACCATGATTAAAAAAGTATATTAAAGTTCACCATTGTTCATATGAACAGTAAGACATCATGAGAAAGCTCAATTTTTTAAGAGTGTTTAGATAATAGGTTAGACTCTTAGGCAAGTTTTATAATAATGTAAGATGATACATTAAAATCATGATAGTCTTGCATTGTGATTTCATAATTTTTTAATCAATTTTATAGGTTTATATATAATTAGAAAATCAGAATTTTTTTTCTTAAACTCTTTAAGTTTTTGTTAATTGATAAATAATTGTTTGTTTGATCATTAACCAATCATCAATTTTTTGATCGATTTTGTTACTTTTTTTTTCTTTCTAGATTTCAAAGAGGAGATATTGTAACTCACAATTGTATTATAATATTAACATGTAATGATTTTCAATAATCAAACAAGATATGGATGTTATTATAAATAAGAAAACCCCAAGCAAATCCATCATCATAATATAATGTTTGAATTTCATATAAACTTGTGATTCTAATCATATATAGGCAACTTAAATCGTATGAGAAAGTATACATAATCTTAACACAAACTAAACCTTTTTTATTATTGATAACACATGAATCCCAACTACACAAAACCATTTTGATATCTTAACTTATCAAGAACCCATGTTTTTTATTAGGATTGAATGTTTTTTTCATTTGCATGGGCTCAAATTCTTATGATCAATGGCTTTCCTTTAATCAATCATGACTCTTGGTCATTTGCTTTATAGTTCCCTTTGTCAATTAGGATTCTTTAAGCTTGATCAATTCTAGTACCCACAATCAATTTCATCTTCTCTTTCCTTATTTAAACATGAGTAATTGCCATTCTTATTTATTGACAAATGAATAATTATTTTTTATGTAAGAAGTTTTAAGTGAGCAACCCTCTCTTTATACTTAAAAGATTTATACTTTACATTTCTAGTCAACACCAATTTTAAGTTTTGATAAAAATACAAAAAAATATATATAATATATATCACTCATTTCCAACCAAATGCATTGTAACTCATTTTTTCATTGCTTCTCAAATTATCCCTCCCTTCTCTTTCTATAATTGACTTGCCCAATGAACAAATCAATTAAATCGACTTGCTTAATGAATGAATAATTTTCAAAAAAAAAATTATTTTGTGTGTTCAAATCTTTTTTTTTAGGAAGCAAAGCAAGGTGTGATGAAACATTATCCTTAAACTTCAATTTGTAAAAATTGAGATGTTGCAATTCATAACTAGTGTGAAAATTGTTTTGTTAAATATCATTTATTTTTAATTTCAAACAAAACCCATATTGATCTCTCTAAAAAAATCCAATTGTTTAGACAAACTCGTAAATATCAAACAAAATCATGAAAAGGAAAAAATGCCTCAATTTTTTTTGGGTGCTAAATCATCATTATTTAGAGTTTGAATACTTAGTGCAATTTGTAAATGAAATTTTTGTTGTTATTTTTAAAAATCTAAAAAAATTAGAATTTGTAAGTAACTTCTTAAACAGTAGATTCAAACAATAAATTTTTAAATTTTTAATTAACATTTTTCAATCTTCACTTGATCTATAAATAAATATTTTCATGTTAAAAAACTGTCAAATATTATTGTGCACAATGGCAGCCACACATTCATCGAAACAAATTGTGGCACTAACTATATATCATAAATAGACATAGTGTTTATATGCAAATAAGTCTTTGATTTTGACTTGAAGAGATTTTAAATTTAATATGGCCAAGGAAATGGAGTTTTTTATGATGTTTTCACTGTAAAGTTCTATCTTCACATAAATATAAAGAAAACATTTATTTGTATGTTGATACAAACCCCAAATGTATGCCTTTTCATCACCAAATGTCGAAATACTTCTTAAATAACCTTAATTATGGTTTGGGCCTAGGTATTTTCTTGTTTATGATGATTATGTTCATGGGTCTAAGAGAGTAGTAATAATAGTTGGTGCGAGTTATGGTTTTACATTTTAAAGTAATGTTTTTTGTTACCTAGTAGTAAAAAAATTATGGTTAAATCATTAAAAGGCAAACAAAGTTGTATTAGGTCATCCATAATCAAAACAACTAACTCTACATGGATAGCTAAAAAAACTCCCACCTATAACTAATGTCTAACATATCCAATAAAGCTTTGAAACTATTATAGATGATCAATTTAAATTAAAAGCTCAGATAATATATTTTTAAGAAATTATAAAATATGTTCATAAGGAGTCTTATAAGAAGTTATTTAGATATAATCAATTATTAAAAGAGTTTAATCCTAATTATGATATTTATTTAGGGTTTGCACCTAATTTTAATCATGATATCCATTCTCCTCAAAAGTTTCAAAAAGTCTATATTTGCTTAAAAGTTATTAATGATGGCTTTATAAATAATTGCATATCTTTTATAAGAATAATTAGTTGTCATTTGAAAGGTTTATATGAAAAAGTGTTGATAGGGACAATTTCTCAATAAGAAAACAATGGATTATTTTCAATTGCATATGCTATTTTAAAGGATAAAAAACAATGACAATTGAAAAAAATATTTGCATGCTTTGTATGGCTCTATCAAATATAAAAATTAACCATAAACTAGTTTATGTAATATCTAATAGACGTAAGGTAGTATTTTATATTTTGTTTAACTCTTCATTTTCTTTTATATTTGTGTAACTATATGTGTTTTATAAAGTCTACTTATAATGTTATAAATATCTTTCCTTAAGTAATATGCATACATTAAATAAGGTATATTTATATTAATATCAAGAAGGGATATCATGGTTTAAAGCTTAAAATAAGGTTTTAGAAGTGCATATAAATTGTTTATATACCCCAACTATTGCAACCACTTTAAGTGTCTGTTTGAGAGTGTGGTTGCGGTTGCTTTTAAAAGTGTTTTTTGTTTAAAAACACATTAAAACTATGTTTTTTTTTATTTTTTAAAAATCATTTTTGACATCAACACATCAAAATAATCTAGAAACACCAAATTTTATTAATTTAAACTTAAAAATAAAAATAAAAAAATTCATTTTTTTTCAAAACGCTTTTGAAAAGCACTCCAAACACCCCATAAAGGTGTTGGGAATATTGATGTTGTTGCAATCAATTAGTTCAAAAATATGACTCCTGAGACCTCATTAAGGCATTTATTTGATATTGATAATGTAATTAAAAAGTATAGTTGAATTATTTAACCATTAGGTTTGTAAATATAGAATAATACCAATCATGGTGTTACTTGAGAAGATTAAATTGAATTTGATGTCTGGGAGGTTTCATGTAGGTTTGTTAAAGCTATAAGTCAAGAAATTGAAAAAAAAAAATTATATGTAAGCAAGGTACTAGATAAGGTTATAAAATAATAAGAATGACTCTTATAACTTCAGATAAACACCATTTGTTTAAGGGTGAACTAAATATTTGGTTAATTTAAATCAAAGACATTTCCTGTGATGAATAAACATTTTAAAAACTTTATATAGATATAAAAGAGCATGTGTATAAGACTATTGTAATTAGTTTTACATAGTTGAGAATTTTTGAAAGACTTATAATAACAATGTGGTTCACCCGTTACTATAAGCTAATATTGAGCCACGTGAAAGAGATGTGGTTATTTTATTGTCAAAATATAAAATGAGTATGAGTAGACCTAGAAAAACAAAATAAAAAAAGACATGTAGAAGATCAATAAGTGACCCTAAAGAAAAGGACTTCAATAAATAAGTGTAATGTCCATAATATATGTGGTCACAAGTTGAGGACTCTCTAAAAACAGTGTTGAATAAATTAATGATAAATATGTTATAAATATGGAAGCTAATACAAATTATGAAACTCTGGGAGAGGAGCTAGAGGTGTTGGATGAGTAAACAATAGGGGAAATGGTAGTACAACATAATCGATTCAAATATATGTTTCATGTACTTGTAGAAGATAATTTTGAGAAGCATAGCTAGCAATCTTTTTAACCATCAACAAAAAAAGAAGTTGTGACGAGTGATATATGGTTGAAGATTGGTGTTGTTGATAATCTTTATTAGATAAATATGTAATTTTCATATCAATTTAATGATGTTTTGTCAATTTGCTCATATTAGTTATGTGGATGATTTGCAACATTAATGGTTCAAAGCATATGCTAAGTATTGTTTTCTTATATTATTAAAAATGTAAAGTGGTATTGCATGTATAAACAATAACGTGTAAAGTGAAAAACATATTCCAACGACTTTCAAAGCATATACTAAAAAAACAAAGGTGGGTATATAAAAGGTCATAAAAATATATTTAAAAACTTAGACACAAATGTCGAAAATACATTATTAGAGTCCAATCACTTTGTATGAATATGAGTATTCCTTGGCATAAATTATAGTTTGAGCACTCCAAGAGTATCAAAGTGAAAACATAAAGTAATTTAAAAAATGCACTTTAGAAATTCATACAAAAACTTCAAAACTTTATGGCTGGCAAAGCCTAGAATCCACGAATTCAATTCTTGGGCATAAAAAGAAAGATTTCATTCTTCTGATTTTTCATAATTACCATCGGAAGAAGATCTTGAGCACCAAGTATGAAAAACGTGGGCAACCTCATCTACAACGTTAAATATTCTATTAAAAATTAATCATTTCATAGACGACGTCATATCAAAGTAAAAGTAGACAGGGGCAGGACCATGGCAGTCAAAATCGAGATTTTGACATGGATCGGAAAGGGCTCCGAAAAATCGGATCGTAAGATCGGATCGTAAAATCGTAGAAAGATCGTAAAATGTCCGTACAAAAGTTATTATTTTTAATTATATTTAAATTTAAAAAATGAATTTAAATATAATTAAATATTATTATTTTTTATTATTATTATTATTCTACGATTTTTCTACGATTTTTTACGATTTTTCTATGATTTTGAACGATTTTTGACCGAGTTTGACCCGTTTCGATTTTTCTTTCCGGTCCAACCAGGTTTTCGGAGCCAACTCGCAAAATCGTACGATTTTGCGAGTTGGCTCGCGATTTTGATTGCCATGGGCAGGACAGTTTAAAGATAGGGATATGGACGGTTAAGTGACGGGAGTGTCTTTCTATTACTTTTAAAAGTTTTTTTTTTTACTGTAAAATATATTAAAAAAAAATTAAAAATATTTTTGATATTAATTCATGAAAATATATAAAAACATAAAAAACATAAATATAAATTATAAATTATAAATTATTATTTTAATTTTTCTTAAAAATATTTTTGAAACATGTAAGAAACAGCTTGTAAATCATGGATCCAACAGCATTATTAGAAATATATAATGGCTTTCCAATTCAGCTATTGGTCCATCCTATTTTTCTTTTCTCCTTTTCTTTTCTAACAACTCATAGCTGTTTGTTTAATCTAACGGCTGAAAGAGACTAGCATAATTGCAGCAATAATCACGTTAAGTCTCCCAAGAGGGCACCTCTGGCTCCTATTTTTTTAGATAAGAGAAACATTGGCCCGATCATTATAACCAACCTATTACTTTAACTATTCAAATGTGGTGAATTATAGGTTATATTTAAATATTCAGGGGTGTGTGGGAGCGTGTTTTAAAAATTATTATTTTAAATTATTTTTTTAATATTTTTAGATAATTTTAATATATTGATTTTTATATATATATATATTTGAATAAAATATACTTTAAAAAATAACATTTATCATACTCTCAAGAAACCCTTAATTAATGATATAATATAATACTTTCTCTGTTATTAAGAGTTTTTTTTCTTCCAAAAACCTCATATTGTATATTCAAGATATCTCCAATCAATTTAAAATTACATCATTTTGTAAGAGGATATTTTCATCATTCTATGTAGGGTGTGTATTTTGTGTCCTAAAATCCCAACTCCAAACAAAGCAAAGTGTTTTTTTCTGGAAATAAAATTTATTTATTTATTTGAAAAATCACATAGTTAAACAAAAAAAAGTTTTGAAAAACAATGCAATCCCATAGATTGTGTTATTTCCTTGCACGTTAATTAATTGTGTACATTATGTACTAGATAAAATAACATTGTTATTTTATCTAGTTTTTATTCTTAATATTTATCCATATGGGGTAAAAGAGATTTGTCCAAGTTGTCTTGTTCAATGAGAGATTAGATAGTAATCATATATTTAATGGAAAAAGGTAAAAGCTACTAAATGTAAATGTCTATATGGTTACAGTTGTTTTTTAAAATAATCTTCACTTAAAAACAACAAAATAATTTAATTTAAAATAAAAAAAATTAAAAACATTTTTAAAATACGAGAAACAGTAGCCAGGTAACCCTAAAACCTGGCAACAGGTTGCTTGTCAAAACGTCGTATTCTTGTACATGGTTTTGGCCCAAACAAGAGTAGTGTAATGGAGGACAGAAGGGTTATGTTACAGTGAAAAAGAAAGCTCTGGCTCACCACTGTCTCTCCCTCCTTAACGTGTAAGATTTCATATCAAATTATTTGAGTGTAAGATAACTCAGGGAGATTATAAAAGACAAATCTCATTTTCTGAATTTTGCTGCTGGACGGGTGGCTTTGTCTACCAAATATGTAAACCTCGAAAGGAGTCCTCAAATGCTATTCATGTCTCCCTCCATGGTCATTTTCAGGTCCACTCGAACGCCAGCCATTGTCCAGCTCATTCCTGAATTATTCCTCGCCCTTCCAAATGCATGTCGTCTTCTTTGCTAATATTAAAACTAAGATATGTAAAAAAAGTTATTTCCATTTGAGCTGACATGTCGTCTGCATTCAGTGGCAGATCAGTGCTGCACATGCACCCGACCCGGCCGTCATCTCACACACCCAACCATACTTTCCGTCTTTTAGATTGTCCCTACCTCCCGCCTCCGCACCCGCCCCCGCCCCCGCCGGATATTTTTAGTAACCTGTTAAATTGATGATTTCCCTTAACATCCTTCTCACGGTGATATTTGAAAATCTTAAAGGGCAATTATGAAAAGTAAGAGAATATAATTTTAATTTTTAACTTGAAAGACATAAATCAATCATGCCCTAGTATTTCTTTTCCTCCATAGTCAAAATAATCTGCTTAAGTGGACCCGGGTTATTGCACGTGGCAGCACTGCACGAATCTTGGGCAAGAAAATTGGGGTCCGTTCTAGAAAGTGAATCTGTGGGGAGCAGAGCGTCACGGCGGTCTAACGCTACCTACCACACAAAACACGTGTACACTCAACATAAACTACGTGAAGAAGAACTCATGCTGTCTGTCGTACAGAAACTCCGTGACCCTGTCGGTGACGGTGGCGGCGCAACGACATCGTTTTTACAAAACACTGCCCTTGTCCTCCAATCAGGATTTAGCTCTTGTTTCACAGCTTGTCGCTTCTTTCATTACCTGACGGTGCTGTCAAGTGTAGCGTGCATCATTATGCCACGTCGGCTATATGTCATGATGGGTCATTGGGGATAATGTATGTATGTATGCATGTGGAGATGATGATGATGATGGAAGTGTACTGGAGTTATGACGTGGTTTTTTTTACTTGAGCTGGACACTTTTCCGGACGTGGCAGAGGGAGTCCCATCATGACGTGGGGCTCCTACAAAGTTCATTGTCTTTGCTTTGTGCCTTTCTGCTTTTCTCTTACCTTTTCTATTATAGTTCCAGGACATGCTCTAGCAGTTAACGAGTCGGTTTTTTTTTATCTATATAGAAAATTGATTGTTTTTATATGTATTGTATTTTATTATATTAATATTTAGTTAGTATAATTATAATTGATAAAATCTATGGAATCAAAATGTAAAGTGACCCGTATATTTTTTAATTGTAGATAACCTAAGTAAATTTGTATTTTTTTTTAGTTTAATTTTTCCCCCGGTAATATTATATTTGAAATATTAAAAATGAAAATATTGTAAATTTGTTTTTAAGAAATAAACTTAAACAAAAGAGTACCAAATTTAAATTCAAAGGCAAATTTTTTTTATAAGATTTATTAATGATATTATTACATTAAATGTATTTAAGAATATTGATATTAATTTTTTTTAAGAAAAAAATCGTAGGTCATTTTTTTGCTCTCCCTATTTATTTATAGGCGATAATATTCAATAAAAAATTTTTTATGTTATTCGATTAATTCATTATATTATTATATAAGATGTATTTAAGAATACTAATATTAATTTTTTTTATTCAAAAAATCCTAGGTCATGTTTTCTTCTCCCTATATATATTCCTATGTGATAATATTCAATAAATATTAGAACATATAATTAATGATAGACTAAAAATATTCAAGAAACTTTAACAAAAGAAAAAACAAACAAAAAAAAAATTACGATTGCTATTACTGTCAAAACAATAAAAATTATTAAATTATCCGGAGGAAAAAAAATATTAACAGAAGAGTAAGCAAGAAAAAAAATTAAATAATAATAATAATAATTATTATTATTATTATTATTATTATTATTATTATTATTATTATTATTGTGTTAAGTACAAAATTAAAATTCGAAGACAAATTTTTTTTATGTTATCTGATTTATTCATTATATGATTATATTAAATATATTTAAGAATACTGATATTAATTTTTTTTATTCAAAAAATCTCAGGTCATGTTTTCTTCTCCCTATATATATATATTCCTATGAGATAATATCCAATAAATATTAGAACATATAATTCATTAAAGACTAAAAATATCCTAGAAACTTTAACAAAAGGGAAAAAAATAAATATCATTGCCATTATTGTCAAAAAAATAAAATTATTAAATTATACGGAGACAAAAAAACATTAACAAAAGAGTAAGCAAGAAAAACAATTAAATTATTATTATTATTATTATTATTATTATTATTATTATTATTATTATTATTATTATTATTATTATTATTATTATTATTATTATTATTATTGTGTTAAGTAAAAAATTAAAATTTGAAGACATTTTTTTTTATGTTATCCGATTTATTCATTATATGATTATATTAAATGTATTTAAGAATACTGATATTAATTTTTTTATTTAAAAAATCATAGGTCATGTTTTCTTCTCCCTATATATATTCCTATGAGATAATATGCACTAAATATTAGAACATATAATTAATGAAAGACTAAAATATCCTACAAAGTTTAACAAAAGGGAAAAAAATAAATATCATTGCCATTACTGTCAAAACAATAAAAATTATTAAATTATACGGAGAAAAAATAAACATTAACAAAAGAGTAAGCAAGAAAAACAATGAAATTATTATTATTATTATTATTATTATTATTATTATTATTATTATTATTATTATTATTATTATTATTATTATTATTGTGTTAAGTACAAAATTAAAATTCGAAGACAAATTTTTTTTATGTTAATAAATTATTCTTATAACAAATAGAGAAAAAAATACATATATCAATTTCCAAATGATAAAAGATATGAAATAAAATTTAAGAAATAATTTCTTACAAAAAAATACCACACTAACAAATAAGAAAATTAAAAGAATTCAAAATTAAAGCTAAGCACATTTATATGTACATGGATAAAAGTAAAGATTATTCAAGAAATTAAAAGAAATAAAGGGATTAAAATAAAAAAATCCAAAGTAATAGGGCTGAAATGAACATGAAATATAAAGGGTTGAAAATCCAAAATTAAAAGTATAAGGACCGAAATGAAAATCAAATATATTATCAATTTTAATCAAAGGACAAAACTGCAGAAATTATAACTACTGTACCGAATAAATTCATGTTTTTAAATCCAATCCGGAAATTAAAAGAAGAAGGACCGAGTTGAACATTGGACATTGAATCAATTCCAATCGGAGGACCCAATCGAACAAAATTAAAACTTCTGTATCAGAATTCAGGACAAAAAATGAAATTTAAACTCCAGGGATCGAAGTGAAACAGAATACAACTTGGGGGACGCTCCTGCACTTGTACGTGCAGGAGAGAGGGAAACGCGGTCACCGGCTTTAACCGGCGACCGCCGCGTTTTTGTACATCTGATGATGAAACGCGCCGCCTCGGGAGGACGACCAGGCGGAGTCGCAACGTTCTGTACCCTTGAAGCTCGTCTCCGGCAACGTTATAAGAGCGCACGCGCCACCTTAACAATGCGTGGATCGGAAAAAACGTGGGGCGCGTGACGCGCACGCTCTGACAGACTCCTGGGTAAATATTAAAAAAATAATGTCAATTACTGTTATGTCCCTGAACCGAAGTAACCGTTTTTGTCTTTTTTGGGGCCAAAACCGTATTTAGCCAAATGCAAAAAATAATAAAATAAACACAAAACCGGCGGGCAGGACCGGACCGGTCCGGGTTGGTGTGTTCAATGACACCCTAGCCCCTGATTCTGGCGGCTTTTTTTGTCGTTTTCGGGGGCTAAAATAGCCAACACACTGTTCATAACCGGATAAAACAAAAAAAAATAAGGCGGACGAACGCGCGAGACATACCGGATCAAATTGCGAATGAACAGTACCAATGAGTCTTCAGCGACAGTAATCTACAGGGAACGGGCGATCCCTTTTAGTGTTTTTAGTAATAAAAGCAAATTGATATGAGCAGTCTCCCAAGCCGCAGACACAAATGGGGCATTGAAAACGACGTCTTTTCGTAATTTATTATATTAGTGCCCCGCGGTCAAATTAGTATTTTTAAAAAGTAAAACGGAATGTTAATATCATAGATTATTTTTTTACAATATTATTAAATTTAGCTAGTCTAGTCAGTTTTTTTTTTTAAAAAAATTACTAAGTTTTTATCTGACTTAAAATTTTAATTAAATTGTATGAAAATGGTAAATTCATTAATTTCATGGATCTAAATGTAATTTCAATGATCATTAAAAACACGGGTTACCTTTGAAAAAAATCTTCAATGTCAACTTTTAAAAAATATTAAGACAATAAAAAATTGGATTGACCCTATCACTCGTTACCTATTTCATGGACTTAATTGGATTTAATAACCTTTTATAAAAAGATTTATTTAATTATATTATAGAAATAGATGTTAACAAAATTGAACATCAGCTTTAAAATAAAATAAAAAATTAAAATTGTAATAACCCTATAGAAAACAAACAAAAATAAATCATGTATTCTATTTGCTAACAAATCTAATATTGAATGACAATGAAATAAAAAAAAAAAGAGTTGATTAAAAGACCAACAAAAAAACATATATGGTAGGTGAGTAAACTCACCAAGCCAATAACTCGGATAACCCGAGCACATCAAATCCATTAATCAGGCTATAGCCTTGCTCCACTGAGATTATAATATATTGTTTTAGTTATATTTATTAATTATATGATAATAAAAATAGAGTATCACAAAATTAAACACAAAACAATATCGCGATAATCTCATAAAAATAAAACCAAATCAATTACTAATTGAATTTACAGTTAACTTAATATTTATAGATGAAATCAGAAAAAAAAAACATTAAACTCACCATACCCACGAACCAAGTCAAACTCATAAACCCTTGAGCAAGTCCATGAACTTTATAATGTTTAATAAAATCACTTTTTTCTAAAATTATTTTCTTAACTATATGAAGAAAAAAAAACATAAGATAACAAAGTCTAAGTTTAATTAAAAAAAAATACACCTCACCAATCCTGTAAATTAGGATAACTTGAATTATATTGACAAACACACAAATCACATTAATTTTAAAAGAGAAAGAGCGCTCGCACGCTATTCTATTTAATAAAAGACCTAAAAATATTTGAATAATAAAATATAGAGCAATATTTTAATTAGAAAAGTTTTATTTTTTACACTAACTTTAAAATAAATGTATTGAATTTGTATTTCTATACAAGTTAAAGGTGCTTGAAAAGGAGTGAACTAAAATGAAAGTCATTGTTCAATTAGAGGTATTTAATTAAGAAAAAGGACAAAAAGTAGAGTGACATGAACTCTTGACCCGCTCGTCAAAATATTTAAATTCTATTATTTCTTATATAGTTAAGCTAGCTACATGTTAGATATTGACTCCTAATATTTATAAATGAAAGATAAAGCATTATTGTATTATTGTATAGCTATATCATAATTTAAAAGAGTATTGTTAAGGGAATAAGATTTAAAGGTGAAGTATTAGTGATGTAAAAAATATGAAAGGGTAAAGTGTTAAGAATGTCTTGTAATATTTAGAAAAATAAATAAAGATAAAGTGAATCCTAATCTAAATCAAATCAAATTTAAAATTACAAAATTGTGAGTTAGAATGGCAAGTGTAAAGGGAAAACACACTTTTTTTTTTATATAAAAAAAAGATTATTTATTTTTTTCTTTTTGAGTTTTTGCCTTTTAATTTGTTTAATTTTGTAATTTATACAAGTAAATTTTAGTGTGTGTCAGGAATTGAGATAATTTTTTGGATGTGAGGAAACTTCACATCTAGAAAATACACTTTTTGAATCTAGATAAACAATTAAATCCTCACTTGTCTCTGTTCCAGACCCTTACAAGCAATACATGTTTTGACATAATTCAAGACCTGCTATACAGATCACAAACACTCTGACATCAATCCATATCCTTTGAAAACGATTTCGACCAAGAAGTGGGATTGATCAATCATGATTCCTTAATTAATACATTTGAGAAAATTGTTAAAGTTTGAACTTAACTTTATAGTACCTTAGAAAATTATTGTAATATATTACCTTCAAAAATATTAGTTATCAACATATATTGTTATGTATCTTTGATTTATTTTGTATCAATTGATGGCTGTCAATTTACATTAATCAGCGTGTGAATTGAAGAGATTGGAAAAGGATTCCCACTATGGAATAGTTTATTAAACTGGGAAAAACAATTGTGCATGTAAATTATATTTTGATGAGTGTAGATAACAGTACTATTATTACAAAATTTCACTTGTTAAATTAAAATTTGAATATTAAATTATATAAAAAAAATTATAAAATTTTTATAATATGAAAGCTTATCCAGAAACTCTCTCAATGGTTAAAACAAATAATAATTTTGAGTCATATAAATATGAAGTTGCAAATGGCGTGGTGAGTTTCTTGATAAAAGGAAAAACGTCCGGTGTGGATGTAAAGAAGCAATTAATAAGGTGGGAGATAGCAAAAAGAGTGTGGAGGTAGTAATACCACCCTCCCAAAGAAAATGATTGGATATTAATTTAAAACAATGGGCTGATAGAATTGGTAGGGCCCACGACAGCCAGAGAGTCTCGAGTCTCGACATGATTTTGAGTGTCTTACCTCATTTTCATTTCTTAAGGAGCCGCAGAGCTGTGGGGGCTCACCGGGGTGGACGTTGGCTGGCAAAATCTCACCCTCCTACCTTAGGGTGGACGTTGGGTGGGTGGCTGGCTGGCACAATCTCACCCTCTTATCCTGTGGGCCATCACATCACCCTTAAAAGAGGATGGATATTGTGGGCCCTTCGAATTCTGCAGTGTTTATTTATCAGCTGTCATGATCCAGCACATTCTTGCTTTGATTATCATATTTTTTTAATCACTCAGACTCACAGATGAGTTTTGTGGAGCAGCTGGGGCCCATAGATTTTTAGCCCCTTCTTCCATTTATAAAAAAAAAAAAAAAAAGCAGAAAATTGCGCTGTCTGATATTTTCTGTATTGATAATTGATCAAACAATTGACTGTTACTTCTTAGAAATTATTCACTATGCCTTGGTAATTGCCTAGTAAACACAATACTAAACTTTTATAACCATTCGACCACTATATATGATAGATTTTGATTCATTTATTTTCACAAATAATTAAGATTTAGATTGTTGAATTAAGTTCATCTTAAGTTTTTACTATTTGGTAATATTAGAGCTGGCCAACTATAATTAGGGTAATAGATACGCGTTAATCACAATCATCAACGAGAAACTGATAGATAAATTAACACGAGGTCAAAATTCTTCAACAAATTTGACAACTACAGATGTATTATAACAACCATAATAAGCAACATCGTACTGGTTAAGCTTTTCCCATATAAAATTTGACTCTTTAGTTCTAACCATTAAGCTCGCTTAAAATCAAGTGTATAGGGGTAGAAAAAGCCTAATACATTAATTTTAAGAACAATATCAACTGAAAGTTGTTGAGATGAACCATATTTAATAATATAAATAATAACACCAATTTATTAACATTGCTTAGATATCATTGACCACTATTGCAATTCTAATAAAATTACAAAAACATTATACTATTTTTTTTAATGTTATATCTTCTTTCAAAACCTTCAAACAATTAATAACCATGCCAATTTATGTGATAATATCTTTAAAATCTCATCTTATTTCAAAACCAATCTTTATTTTTTTACATCTTTATTATCAACTTATTCCTAACATACACATCCAATTATGGGAAGGAAAACACGAGAACTAATTACATGCATTATCAAGAACCAAATGCAAGTTATTTTTTCTAACAATAACTTGAACTATTATAAATAAATGTATTTATATTTCTATGTAGAGGGTATGACACCACTTCTAAACAGTGGACATGAATCACCACATCCTCAAGATAGTGAGAAATTTATATTATATTTTCTAAGTCAAGACTACTAGTCATAATACAATAATTATATGCATCAATAGTAAACACAAAAAGTAAATGCAAAAGGTGTATCTAAAAAAGGAGATTATATATTGTAGCATAAAAAGCCTTTTTTTTTTTCTTAAGAGAAAGTTAAGTAACATAATACCCTATATAAGATGTAGTAGATTTAGAATTTATAGCAGAATTTGAGAAACTAGTTACAACTTAGACATAAACCATATAACAGAAAAGAAAAAGAAAAATAACATTCAACAAGGACCAAAAAAACCTTTAGTTGATTATAACTATATTAACTAACAAAACAAAAATATAATAAAATAGAACTAGATCTTTGTATGAACTAATAAAAACTACCAAAAGTAGACATTCTAAGCCTAATTCTATAACCAAATCATTTTTGTTGCGCTCTCTATTGATCAAACATTGGCTTAACTAAGTTATCTCTCGATTTTGCCCACAATTATTACGTAGCACCACAATTGAGATAGTACCACCATGTGGATCTTATTCTATAGGCATATCTTTAAGTTATTTAGAGTGAATTTCTTGGGGTTGACAGACATGTATATTCTAATAAAGTTATGAAGTATACAACAAGCAATTATCATTCAACCTTTTATTTTAATTGGATAAAATGATGGACTTCTTAAGATACCTAATCATGTTTCAAGAAATTCAAAAAATCTTTCAATAATATTTTGAGTTTGCGAGAGCTTTATATTGAAGTGCTCTTCGTGATTTCTAGGTTCACATGTACTGTCATCCCACTTATTTAAATTGTATCATGTCCATTTATATGGTGCAAAAAAACTTCTTTAATTTATGTATCTAACATCTACCAAATAATATTGATATAACAAAATTGAAACTTTATGTTAAACATAATATATTTTATATTGATAAATAATCTACTTGCTTTTTGCTAAGTTTTAGATTTTGATAATGACTTTTAAGCCATTACATCTTATGATAGCATCTCACAAAACCTCAAATCTGTAACAAAACACTTTTAACTAGGAAACATAAAGTTCATATTATGAGTACAAACTCCTAAGACATTAGTGGCCATATGACATTTCCTTGTTTTGTACCTAGGTTTATCATATTTAGGTGTTGTCATAACTATAAGTGTCATTTAATGCTCTCAAATAATTATATAAAAATAAAAACACAATTGATTTAATCGCACTTGATTATATATATATATATATATTAAATGGTTATATATATATATATTAAATGGTTACCTTAAACCATTTTCATCTCTCATTGGTGCAATTCTCAGATAATAGTTCTGGATTTATAAGCAGCATAAGAGATGAACATACCTACTGATAGTTTCACCAGAAATCTTAAATCTCACTTGAGTGTTTTGATTTTTCTTATGGTGGGCCAATATGTGTACAAAAATAGTTATTTGTTCTTTTATGGTTATTAAACCATCATTTACTAATTCACCGTGTGTGAAGTAGATCATATAATTGTGCGTAAGTATTTTTATTCATTCTTAACTCTTAAATACAATTATTATCATCTCTATGTAAAATATTATTCAATTTCATCTTTCTTGCTTAGATTTTAACTAATGTTCTATGTCCCAAGTCTCTTATCTCCTTGCACTTTAAATCCATCTCAAGTAGCACCAAGCCAAATAAAAAATGCATTACTAGTAATTTTATATGGCTCCTTCAAAGGACAAGGTATATAAAAAATTTGAGTGTGTCGATGGTTTATACTTCTTTGAAATCTATTCCTATTCAAGCACAATTTATATGTCTATTAGACAAGGCAATGCAAAGAGTAATTATTTTTTAAAAGTCATCATACATTCAAGGTAACTAGGTGCTAAACTAAAATAGTTTCTAGAGAATTTACATCTTCAGAAATATTGTTGACTTAAAAGTTAAGATCATGATAATTGCAATCCATCCGCAAAATTACAAAAATGGATCTACAAAATTGATATTGTACCCTTTCTATTATGTATATAAATATATGGTTTGAAAAAGAAGATATCAAATAATAGGATCTACTAACCGGAGAAATGTGTAATTACATCTAAATGAAAACCACACCAACTAGCCATAATATATGTGAACCAATTTAGACTACTTTAACATTCCCAAAAATTATCTTTCAAATCATTGTCTCAGTGGTAAACCATTGTATAGAAGACAAATTCAATTAAAATAATAATCAAACAACCATATACCCCACCTCTAATATAATATAATCTCATTGAGACTTGTTGGTCATTTCACAAACCCATAACATCTCAGCAATTAGTATGGATTGAATAGATATTAATCACTATCAATAACCTAAATTGACTTTATTGTTTTTAGAGAGGGAGCACTACATCAATCTTGTATGCGTTGCATACCAAAGTTCAAGCAAATTTACATGTTATCAAAGCATAATTTGGAAAAAACTAAAGTTGAAGAAATAAAATTATATATACTTGGGTGGGAAAAGAAACATATAAAATTGATTTTTTTTTCACCCCAACAAGTAAATAATGGAAAGAAGAAGAAAAAAACATCAACATGATGATTAAAAAGTAGAACACCCCTAAATCCGCTTTCTTGTGATAATTAAAAAGTAGTTAGGTATGATAAGCGAGCCACCAGACAGAAACATCGAAGAACACAGCAACCAAGACATCAGGAATTCGGCATACTTTTCTGGTTGGTCTCTCCAAATTATTCTGTTTGAATTCTAGTCCAGCAATAATGATTTGACACGCATGGAGGCTGTGCCCTGGATTCAAGTTCTTACAAGAGACTATAATTCTAATAAACATGCTTTTTATAAGCAAGCTTCATCCGAGAAGCACGTCTTCAACGTTGAAATCCTTTATTGGAGATTCAGCCCCATAAAATTTATTCATACTTTTTAGACTATAAACAGCCAAATATGAGGTTCCAGTCTATAACTCCTAAAGCTGTATATATAAGAACTAAACCTAGTGTATTGTCTGGATTATCCCGACTCATTTCACAAGTATGCACCAAATTCCTAGGGATTCTCTCCATCACTTGAACCAGGGCGGGCGTCCGAATTGGGATGCTCAGCAATCACCTCAGATAGCCTCCATCTGTCCGACAGGTGCAAATAATTTAGCCGTGTTCAACTTTTTAGCATAGGATAATAAGAATGAAAGACATAGATACCTTTCCAGAACAAACTTTCCTTCCTTGTATTTTTGGTTTTTGTCGTGCGCTGATACCTACAGGAATCGTTGATTTAAAATATAAGTCTAACACAAGGTATAGAAGCTCTAGAGAAATGAGAATCAGGTTGAAAACATGGAAGAAAGAAACACACCTTTCAGATATGCATCATATATTCATCTATACAAGATACATGACACTAATTCCATTTGTTTTCAAGTTATTAAGCTACACACCAATTCTGAGCCTAATGAACAGGGTTAATTAAAAATTTCCTATGGACACTTCAATAAAAGCCTGCTTGATAGGGATCTAAAGTCTTCATGTTTACATTGAAAAATACACTCTTGACAACAGCATATTTCCTTCACTCTCCTGTCCCAGAAGAAAAGGTGATTATATAAAGAATTTCAAGCGTCCACCCCTCTCGGTGAAAATAGAATGAGCACAGAAATTTGAAGCTAATTTGACATGTCCATAGAGCTGTCAAGTCTTTTTGAGCCACAAGACTGACTCACTACAAAACCCTGAGGGAAGGCACCTTCACATTGGCATAACAATCGTGACTGGGAGGCTTGAGGAACAAAAGAAAAAAACGTATGCCTCAACAATTTTTCAGTTACAGTGAAAATTCTTCCATCACTATTTATTATTAAACTTTATTAAATCCTTCCTCACACTGCATTCATGGTACATGTATATCTGCAATTTTTATTTTCTGGGCAAAGCACGGAGCAATTTTTGCCCCCCTTGGTTACATAATCATTTTGGTAAGACAGCTAAAAGACTAACCTGCACCTACAACGTGAAATGAAAGAAAGAAATGGTAAACAGAGGAAAAGTAGCATCTCCTTGTTGATATAGGGTTTGGACTTATAATAGTAATGCCCCACCAAATGAGCTGACAGTTTAATGTATTATTAGTATTGAGATGTTAAAACTTTTCTCCCATTGTGCTATCATTTTTTTCTCCTATAAAACGTTTTACACTTTATTTCAAAGATGAGCACCTTGAGTTTCTCAAGCATATGTTTGTGCTACGTGCTACAGCTCGAAGAACCTTTGACACTTTAGCACCAGTAGCACTTTTCACAATACTGTTGTAGTTATATTCTCACTTCTCATCAAAGATCACTCGCTACCATAAACAGCAAATGAGATGGGAAGAGCTTACATATTTCCAACCAAGTAGCTGCCCGCACAAACAGCAAAGTATATCTTCAACAGTATGCATACCAGAAAGCATCAACCTTTCCTCAGGGGGTCCAACTGATATATTGACCCTGCAGGAAGGGAAAAGGTAAATTTAACATGGATCATATGCTCTGATTTTTTTATGCTCGATGAAAGAAAAGGTTTGATTTCTTATTGCTAGTGTGCTTATCGATTCTAATAAGCCATTAGAGAACTTCAAAACATCAAACTAAACATTGATAATAAAAGCACATGATTCAAATCAACATGCTAAGAACTGATTCTGATATCACTATCCTCGCAAATACTATATTTTATAAGATTTTCCATGCTATCAAAATATAAAGTTCAAATTCTTTCCTGTATCACTTAAGTGGGGGCAAGATTGAGGGACTTTTCAAGTTTTAGAACTGAAAATACTGTTGCGTGGTATATCCAGCAGGTCAGCAGAGAAGTGGTTTACAAAAGAACACCCCAAGGAGCTTAATTGATTGTCTCTCCATCTAAGAAGTAGATGGCTAGATCTCATTATTAACTGCAAACAGCAAGGTGGTAAACAAAACACCATTGTGCATTTCATCAAGGCCAGCTAGGAATTAGTCATTGCAATCAACCTCCTCCCACCTCCGCACCGCAAAACACAACATTTAGCCAGTTCTCCTACACTCATGTAATGAATGCCAATAAATGAAATAATACTAAAAAAATAGCAAACTAAAGCAAATATATTAAGAACTCACACATTGCTGAATAAGTACGCCCTCCCCTTGCGACAATTGAAACTCTGATCCATCACAAAGCAAAGAGTCACATGAGGTTGAAGAAATTCTTTTACCAGATACGCTCATTTAATGTGAAAAGGAACAGTGGTGGATCTAATTTTTTTTTTTATCAAATGAAATGCATAGAAAATTTTAACATAAGTTTTTAGGTCCTTCAGTATTACTGAATCATCCATAACAAAACTCACTCAATCATATCATAATTATCACCGGCAATAAACTTGCACCCCACAATTACGAAAGCATGTATCTTGTCCTTAATTTCTGTATTTTAGGTCTTTGACAAAGTTAAACACAAACACAAAAAAAAAAAAAAAAATCCCTGCACTGCATGCAAGACCCAATGACTAAATCAGCAAGGAAGAAACAAACCCAGAACAAAAGAATTTAATTTGCTTCCCTTAGTCCAAATTCCAGGAAAAAAAAGGAGGAAAGCACCCAGCTAAACCCTCAACCATTCTTTTTTCAGTCCAAAATGATCGGTTCAATCAATCTTTCAGTGATGTAAAATAATTCAAAATCCTTAACTAATTATTATCAGAACTAAAAAAGATAAAGACATGAACAAACAAAGAAAGGAACGAAGAGAGAATTACATCGGAGAGGAGATGATCGGAGAGAGCAAGAGGGGTGTCGCAGAGCCTGCATCTGTAACAGCCACTACCTGCAGACTCTAATTCTACTAAAAATACCCTTCCCATAACTGACCTCAAATTTCTATCTGTAACAGCCACCACCTACAACCTCTAATTCTACGAAAAATACCTTTCCCATTACTGACCTCAAAATTTTCTTTCCTTTTCTTTTTCGTTTTTTTTTAAAGTTTTACCAGGTTTATATTTATTATCTTGTATTAGAATAATAATTACTTTTAATTTTTTAAATATATTAAAATATTATTATTATTATTTAAATTTAGTTTTAATATAGGACATCAAAATAATTAATAAAAAATAAATTTCTAAGAACACTGTTCTGCCGAAAGAGCATTCTTTGTGACGACAGTGATAACTATGAAACAGGCAAACTTGTCACAGCCTCACAGGTGATAAGATAATTAACGAGTATTCATGAATATGAGTTTTACTAATTTTTTATCATATTATTATTCATCTACGTACAGATTTAGATATTCGTTTGGGTTTAATATATTTTATTATTATAATTATTTAATATATACATATATATATATATATATATTAAGTTATAAATTTTATTTAAATATATATGTATTATATAAATATTAAACTATGAATATATTATATTGGATTAAAAAAGTATAAATATTCAACTTATATATGTATATGATAATAATGTGTGAATATATGGGCCGAGTTTGATAATATCAAAATTATATTTATTAAAATAATTATTTAAAAAAACGCACTCATTAAAATCATAGCATTTAATTTGGATTAATTCATCATCTTTAGCAACGGTCTACAATTTATGTGTGTGTGTGTGTATTTGGTTTTTGTTCTTATTTTTATTTTTTTGCATGAGATGGAAATTAATAAAAATGAATTGTATTTATTTAGAAAATAAATCTACTTGTTTCTAATTTTTAATAAATGATACTATAGTAATGCAAGTTACCTATTAGAAGTTGCTGTATAGATTATGATAAAATGTGCGTTACTTTTTTTGGATATTTTTTTACCATAATTTTTTTTTAAAAAAAAAGCTTATCTTAATTATATAATCAAGTTTTAATAATAATTTGATGTCAAGAAACCATCTCATTTAAAAATTTAAGTTATTAGATCAGGTCTCATGATATGATTTATATTATTCCTTAACACCCTTCTCAAGTGAAAACCTTTTGAGCTTGAAACTTGCATACAGGTCCATATTATATTGTGCTTAATTTTTATCAAATAGAATGAGAGTATTGATATTCGAACTCGTGACTCTAGATCAACAAGGTTCTGATATGATGTCTAGAAACCTAAATATATAAGCAAGCAGTTAAGTGAAGCTCGGGATATCACTCCCCTCAAGTGAAAACTTTTTGAACTTGAAACTTGCTTGCAAGTTCATATTATATTGTGCTTAATTTTTATTAAATAGAATGAGAATATTAAGATTCAAACTCATGATTGCTAGATCAACAAGATTCTCATATTATATCAAATAATCATCTAATTAAAAAAAAATTAAGCAGCTAGATGAAGCTATTATATTATTTTCTAACCGTTATATTTTGAATAAAGGCCATCTATTTAAAAAAGAAAAAGAAAAATTGCTATGTTACATATGCCACAAGATATCTATCTCAGTAAAACCTGGAAGCACTTGGAAAAGTGCTCCCTGGTTTTCATGGTGGAAGAGCAGAGATTGTCTTTTCAACATGGCCTTGCTAAGATTGCTTGGGTGCTTTCAAAAGGGCACTATGAGGAATGCAATGTTGGGTTTGATCTTTTTTTTTTAATGCGAGAAATCTTACTCTCCGTAAAATATATTTATGGATCCAGATAAGCGAGTAAAACTCCAGTTATTTTAGGTTCTTACTAGGAGTGCATGTTCTGACTTGAACTCGAAACCTGTTATGAAGATCGCAAGCTCTCTGTCATCACGTCACATTTCTAGGAGACGCTTGATCCCTCTACTGTGCTACAACTCACTGATATTTTCTGCTTTGTGTGGGACTGGGCACACTATGCCAAGACCCACAACTCCATTGATCTTGGAGAGGATGGATCTACCGACCCATCAACCAACTGAGCATTTGGCAATGCCCGCCATCTTCCCAGGTGGATGGAAATGAAATCGCTGTTGCATAAAAGTTGATGTTCTTCTCATCAAGAGTTAGGTTTACGAATATCTTTGAATTTGTAATGACTGCTGCTCCTCTTTGAGTTTTGTAGTTCTTTTATATATATTTATTTTAAAGGGGGTTTGAAATTGTAGTAATAATTATTTAATTTAAAAATCTATTCTACTAATATTTTTTACCCGTTAGCCATTAAACTCCTTTTCACCTAACATCTAAAAGAGGTATATTTACTTAGCCAAAATTAGGTCCGGTAAGAGCTTTTACTAGCTAAAATTAGATCCGAGAAAATTAAATTACAAGTCTATAGATTTTAAAAATTCATAAAACAAAAAATATATAATTCAGATAATTCAAGCAATCCAAACTTTTTGGGTACCGCCAGAAAAAGAAAAAATTGAAGTAATTTCCTGACCTAGCCATTTTTCAGAATTATGAAATTAATCGATATCCAAATTGGTTAGATAATTTCCTGAACTAGCCATTTTCCCGAAATTATTTTGAGTAAATGAAATTTGAAATGTTACTTCATGTCCATCAAGACTTTGACTCGAAGTTCATTTTTTTTTTTTACATTACTTTTATACTTGAATCAATTTCAACGGGTATGATTTCATCAGCTCTTTTTATACTTGATTTAAATAATTATTAATGTTACTTCATGTCCATCAAGACTTTGACTCGAAGTTCATATTATTATTTTTTTGATTTACTTTTATACTTGAATCAATTTCAACGGGTATGATTTTACCAGTTTTTATTTTTATATTTGACTTAAGAAAATTATTTAGAGTTTATTTGGTATTGTAATAAAGCCATTTAAAAAAAAATCATTTTGAAATAAATTGAAATGATATTTTTTAATTTTTTTTATCATTTATACTTAAAAAAATAAAAATAAAAATAAACAAATTTTTTTTTTATAAAAAAAAACGACTCTTTCAAACAAATTTACTACTTCCTTTCATTCGATCCTTAATGTTTTGTTTTTTGCTCTCAATCTTCCACCTTTCCGCCTAAAGATTCGTATCACACCCACTGCTTCGCGATGATTATTAATATACACTTCCCCACTAGCCAGCCAGCAAATGGTGAGCACAAAGTTTAAGCACCCATAGTCCCGTACAAGTCTTTGTAATCATTCAACGCATATTTTTTGTTGACCAACCAGGTCAACTGTAGGCAGCATGCACTCACGGCTGCCCCGCCGTGATTCTAGACGGCTGAAGTCTTGCTTGCTTGTGGATGTGCACGCACTTCCTTTCTTTCATGACTAATCAATTCTTTCCGGCCACTTTCTACGTCCGGTTTCCACATTTTCTAGCCTATAAAAGAGTGTTTGTTATGCATTTCAAAAATATTTTTGAAAACAATTAAAAAAATATTTTTTTTCTTTTTTTTTTAAATTAAAAAAAAGTTTTTTTAGATCATTTTTATATGCTAATATCAAAAATATTTTTTTAAAAATAAAAAAATATATCATTTTAATGTATTTCTAAACAAAAAAATATTTTTAAAACAGCCGTAACCATACCATACACAGGAAAACGATCGGCAATATTCAACTCATAGTTTAATGCCTGATCTTTCTGAAGCTAAGAAGAGAAAAGAAATGTTTTGGATGTTAAATATCTAAGCTACGAGGACGATGTATAGAATTATGTTAACGGTTGCTTTATAACATATTGTTTAATTAAAAATAAATTAAAATATTTTTTATAATAATTATGTAAGATGTAAAATACTTCATGCAATCACAGTCAGGAAAAAAAAATACTCCCAGTTTCACTACTGCGGCTGTAGCAGCGGCGTGGTGGAGCCTTCTAAGAACCCGGCTAGGTTGGTAAAACAAAGGAGATGTAACCTCATTAGGCAACAAAAAACAAAGTCCACTTAAAAGGCGGCAACCCAACAGCCGCCCCAGACCTTATCCTTCTTTTTTATTATATTTTAATAGTAATAAGTGGTTAAGGTTTCTTTATATTTTAATTTCAAGTTATTTATTATTTTGGCGGTTGCTTATTTTCTTTTTCAGATATTTTTTTATTTGCGTAAAACGTGGCGTATCACAAGGCAATCTGCTGTCTCTGATGGTGGTAGTGAGAAATGGGGCCCCAGCTCAAAATAACTTTAACGCCAACACGCCGCCCCGCCGGCGCTAACCTGTCTGTCGTTATCGGATTCGTCGCCTTGCCTGCGCCGTACTTGCATTAAACTACAAGCAAGAATTCATGATGCTTTGATGCTTGTTATGGTATATGCATGCATGCCCCCAACCACTTATATATGTCTATTGTCGCCCATGCATGGAGATGTTTCTGCCTCCATGCATGCCACATACCTATCATAGGTAACCATTCTTTCTCACAAGTTTGCAAGCCAAGCTATTTTGAAATTTGCTTGGGAATTGTTGTTATTTTATAATATTCTATATTTTATGAAATTTTTATATTTTATAAAAAAATTATGATGTAAATCAGTAAAATATATTATTAAATTGTAGATGGTTAGTTTGATGATTAAAAAGGTATGCTTTTTTTTTAATTTAAAGGAATTTATTAAATTTCTTTAAATACACTAAATTAATATGAAAGTGTTGAGTTAATTAATATTATACATTTCTTTAATATTATACATACAACTAAAATAATAAATTAAAATCATTTAGTATTTTTATTATTTAAAGTTGTTTGATGATTTATTGCTTAAAGATCTGATTTTTTTGTTTTAAATAATTTCTTAAATACTAGGTTGTCCCATGCCACAATTCATTCAATTATCTGTACTATGAAGATAGTCTATATTAATCACTAATAAAAATTCTTTTAAATTCATAATTAGAAGAGAATAATTATTATGTCTAGCTTTTTAGCTTTTTATTATGTGATTTACATAATTTTTTTATCTGACAAATAATCATATATAAATAAAAGGCATAACTTATAATGTTTCTTTTTGAAAAACCTTATAAAATAAAATAAAAATATCAATTTCAAGCAAAAAAAAATGATGATTCATGCACACAAAGGCTCCACTACATAATAATACCTAGAAATTAGTTATTCTAACCACAAAATGTGGTGGAGTTCATCCGTGGAGTTAAAGCTTACGTGACGTGAATAACAAAACTTATAATATTGGGCCGTCAACAACCAAATGGGAATAGAAAAATTAAGAGTTAGTGAGTAAATAAATAAATAAATAAAAAATGGACAGCAAAATCTTATAAATATATATACGACTAAAGTCGAGGACCCACCACAAGCAGGCAGCCGCGCATCCCCGCTTCCGCTTCAAGCGCTGGCGTCCATGTGGGTCTTTTGTCTCCTTAACCTACATTAAATGTACAGAACAGGTTAAATGTTTTCGCGCCCACAACTCTTACAAGCTAGGACGACACTGTAACACGTGCGATCCTGACACGAATCTCGAGATGTACGTGCCAGTCAACATGGAATGCTCTCTCGGTCTGCTACTTTAGCAGCCCGCTCTTGTTATCGTCCCACGCGCTTTCTAATTTTTTAGTGGGGGTATGGTAAATGTTATATTTTAAAATGTTTTTTTTTAAATATATTAAAGTAATATTTTTTTATTTGTTCTTTTAGTGTATTAAAATAACATGCAAACATTAAAAATATTTAATTAAAAATATAAAATTAAATTAAATTTTCAAATCACACAAAAACAACTAGTCGCAATTAGCCAAAATATCAACCCACTTTTCCACGGAGATTTTGCAAAAGAGAAAACAAAAGAAGAAGAATTACAAGTTCTTTAAAAAGGAAAAAACCGTACTCCTCCACTTCTCTGAAAAAGAATTTTTTTGTCATAGACTTGTTGTTTCATTATTTTTCAATTATGTGTTTTATACCTTTTTTTTTATTTTATCTTATTTTATATGTTAGCTATCAACAGGTAAGCATATAATGTGGGTTTCAATTATATATTATATATAGCTAACATATAAAATAAAATAAAATTTAAAAAAAGGTATTAAACACATAATTGAAAATATATATATATATATATATGTGTGTGTGTTTATTTTTATTTTTTTTATTTTAGTGTCTTCCTTTCAATATTATTAATCCAAAAATTTATAAATAATCCATTAATGGTTTGAGCTCAATCCATGTCTCTTCAAGTGTTCTGTTATTCACGACAAGAGTTGGATATCTATTTAGTACATGCATAATCCAATTCACGGCTTTAAACCATAAAGTTTTGGGATTTTGTTTTGATGATAAAATAATTCACACTATGTTTATATTATTATGATTCCATGATGCTATTTTGTTGAGAAGTATAAGCAATAGTCAACTATTTATGAATTCCATTTTCACTATAAAAATTTATGAACTCTTATGATGTGAATTCTCCCCTCTATTATATGTTCTAAGACTTCAAATGAATGACCTAGTTTCCTTCTAAACCCTTACTTTGTAAGACTTAAAGGTATCAAATTTCTCTGACTTTTCCGATAATTAAATCCAAAATTTTCTACTAAAATCATTAATGAAGGTGGAAATATACCTTGTTTATTGTTTGAAATTAGATTAACTGAAGAATATTGGAGGCTCTCCACATGCTTTTGTTGGGAAATGGATCACAATATTGCATTCCTACCAAACAACTTTCACACATCTTTAGAGAGACTCTAAGTCGAGGTAACCCTTTCACATTGTTATTTTGTTAGAGCACTTTGAACTCATTCCAACTAAGATATCAACAATGATAAAGGTTTGCTTGATATGTGGCCGCTAAGAAAAAAAAACATTATTGTTCTTTGGTGAGCAATGAACGATCACAACAAACAACTTGTTATGAATTATCCCAATTTCCATTAATAAATCTTTCTAGTAGTGAAAGATTTTACACTTTTCATATTGGATAAGCACTACTATCCCTTTTCCTTGCAATTGATTGATGCTCAACAAATTGAATTTCAAATATAGTACATAGAACACTTATGTGGCCATAAGCATAACCCTATTTACCTTTATTGAAACCTTACCATTGCCTTATACTATAAGCCTTAAATTGTTACCTAGTTTCACGATTCTTTAAAGTTGTTATCAAGATCATAAAATATGAATTTGTTGCCTCACATGTGATTACTATAGTCAAAATCAATAACCAAATGTGCTTGGATGCATTCTCATTGAAATCCACAAGATCCATCAACAACATTTTTTTTTTTGCTTTTATATAATTTGTTGTATGCTCATTGGCTCTCACATGATATTTCCATTGAAAGTGCCTTAAATAATGAAAGTTGTAGCATTTTATGGAAGATTTGTCAAACCCAAGCTTACCCTTTCTCTTTCACAATAAGTGTCTTGGCCGCAACCTCTTCCTTTTTGTTGGGTCCATGATTGATTTGAAGGGCTTGCTCGTCTACCACACGTCTATTGATTCTTTGTTCATATGCCAAAAGACTGATTTAATTCCTCAATAAAACATACAACATAATCATGTTTTGAAGTCATAAGACTTAAAATATTTTCAATGATTACCACATCATCCATTTTCTCTCTATGAAATCTCATCTTGTTAGCTATGATGAGAGTTTTTCTAAAGTAGTCATCAACTGATTTTCCATCCTTCATGTGCACCATTTCAAACTCTTTGCTAAGAACTTGCAGTTGAGCATGTTTTACACGTTTTATTCTTGATACTTTCATTTCAATGAGTCCCATGTGTAATTTGCAGTAACATTCTTCATGATGGTCTCTAATATTGAGCAATTAAGGACTTGGAAAAAGTGGTTCTTAACCTTTAGATTTTTCAATCTTTAATCATCAATGGCCTTCTTTTGTGACTCCCTAAGATAAAAATTTTTGTAGCAATGATTCTCATCTCTACTAAGTTCTAATATTATTTGGAATGCAAAAAGTTCTCCATTTATATACCCCAATAATTGTAGTGACCATCAAATATTGTGATGACAAGTTACATTTTTATGATACTATATTTGTGCTTCTTCACTTTAGTACCTGTATTGCAAACTCTGATCCTAAAATAAAAAGCCCTAGTAACTTGGAGTATATCAACAGTTTATCAATCCATTTAAGTTGGCTTTTATTTATTTAGGTGTTTACTATTAATTTGATTTATTTAACGCAACTATATCAGTTATTTTATGAATTGTTGTAAAAAATTATTTTAAAAAATAATTGTGAAAAATCTAGAAAAAAAACATTAAACTATTGTTAGGAACATTCATCAATCCACACCACACCAATAGACAAGATTAACCATCTTGATTTCATTATTTCTCAAACCAAAATTAGGAGTGCCAAAAGAATAAATTGAACATCTTTTTCAAAAACAAATTATTTTCAAAGAGAAGAAAATGATTTGGAAAATTATCTATTTTATTTTACCTTTCATTACGATTTTTGCATCCATATTTCCAATTTATCAAAGGAAAACTATCATGTCAAGATCATATGATTTACGAAATTTCCGGCTCTCATATCCTCATTAAAATCTGAACATTGATGACAGAAAGAGGAGAATACCAGTTGTCCTCAAGCTAATTAACCCCCTCTGACTTACAACTATTATCAATTCTACCCCCTTGCAGCTGGAATATTATTTCCAGCATATATATTTTTTTTTTTACAATTATGGTGTGTGCATACTTATATTTCTGTAAAAAGCTATTCAATACCATTTGTTTTAGTTCAAATGTGTTTTTAAAAAGTATTTGGCATGTGAAAATAATAAAATTACTTTATTGTATTTTTTAATAAAAATATTTTAAAAATATATGATGCATTATAATACCAAATACTTCCTATTTTAACCCTCTATCGATCAAATTTAGTCTCTAGTAAGGTTAAGTATTGGAGAATCATCTCAAAATAGTCCATGCATGATAGTGAAAAAAAGAAAAAGAAGTCATAGTCATGTTCTTTATAAAGCAACCTAACTCTTTAAGAGTATGATTGAAATTGTTTTTAAAAGTATTTTTTATTTAAAAATATATTAAAATAATATTTTTATATTTGATAAAAAAATCTTTTTGATATCACCACATGAAAATATCTAAAAACATCAATAATATTTAATTTAAAATAAAAAATATTTTTTTTTTCAATAACACTTTTAAAACACTGAGCTAAACAGAAATTACATCTCATCTCCTCCACCTTTTTAAAGAGAACATCTTTTTTTTCTTTCTTAGTGGTCAGAAAAGAAAACAATGGGCTTAAATCATTTGCCGAACACGGCCAAACCCTAGCTACAAAATCGTTTCATCCACTTGGTCAAGAACGGTAATCATGAAGCTGAAAACGAAGTCCAAATATTTTTGTTCAATTAATTCTCTGTTCAAATTGCGGGTCCCCATAAAAGCTTAAAGGCAATTTCGTTTTTAACTTCCTATTTTCATTATTTGTGGCAGCAGCAATAACACCTTTACGTTAAAACCATAAAAAGCTAATTACTTTTTTTTTGTTGAGAAAAAGCTTATTACTTTACTCTTATTTCAAGGTCACCATGTGGGTGTATCTGCCTCCGAATCAAAACATAATCTCGACAGCCCTCCCTGAAAGTACGGTGAAAATATAATTAAAAATGTATTTTATTTAAAAAAAAATACTAAAATAATATTTTTCAATGATTTTAGTGTTTCATGTTAAATACAAAGAAAAAAATAAACTTTCAAAAACTATTTTAAGAGTGTTTAGTTTTGGGATTTAAAAGCGTTTTTTTAAATAACATTTTTATCTTGTTTTTTTTCTTCATTTAAATTAAAATGTTTTTAATTTTTTAATTTTTATTTGGAAATGCTAATATTAATTTAAAATATTTTTTTAAAAATGGGATACTTGGAAGTAATTTCGTAAAAGAAGTGCACGACAGCATTGCTTAGTTGCATGAGAAAGAAAGTTGTAAATCAATCGCTTTCATTATCTGTAAAAAAGCAACCAAATTACTAAACAACATACAATAAGTCAATAATGATAGGAAAGTAGGATAGGTTATCCACGCCCTCTTCAGTTTTTCTAACAAAACCCAAAGGTTGGCTATCTGTTCACACAGGCCACCCTATTACTCTAACTCAGTAACTATGCTGATGACACCTGTCCTAATCACCCTTCTTACTGAACACAGCTCCACGTGGCGGCGGGTAGTGGAATTACTCGTAACACTAATTTGCCCATAGACAATCGACGTCAGAAACCCATGCTCGTGCGCTGTCTGCACTGACACAAACACCGCCGAGGTATCTTCTCTGACAAATTCCGGCGACCAGGAAAATAAGACGTCTCTTAAAAAAGAAATGGGAGAAATTATGTTTATAACCCAACAACAGGAAAGAAACAGAATTTCTTACTGCTGAAAAAAAGAGATCCGCTAATACGTCTTCACATTCGTGACGAGAAAAAAAAACTATCAGATCACATGATAAACCTCTTTTTTTGGGGGGGGGTTTCTCTAATCTTTTCTAATGTAAGAATAAAAGGGCAAATAAATTTCTGAAAAATCATGCAATCTCCGGTTGGGGAGGAAAGTTAAGATCAAGATCAACAAAACTTCTCGGCGTCTTGATATCTTGATTATTCAAATCAAAGACGACAGAGGATGAATCAGAATCACAAGAAAAACTCATCGGCTGGTTAGGATGATGATGACCGCCATCAAAAACCATCTTTTGGCACTGACTCTTCACGGGATCAAAATAAATCACCTGCTGACGATTCATCACCATCGGCTGAAACGGCAATCTCACGGTGGATACAGCAGGACCGAGATTAAGATCCAACGGTGTATCGGTGCTTGAAAACTCCACGGTACTGCTTTGACTTGGACTCTGGTTGTTATTACTATTACCGACAACACCACAGCTGTTGTTCTTGTTATTACTATCCACAGAGATCGAGTTTTCCCTAACATTCTCGTATGATGGGTAAGCAAAGTTGGTTTTCGCCTTAGAGCCACGGAACTCACGAGCGGCAGCATCGTAGGCACGTGCGGCTTCCTCTGCGGTGTCGAAAGTGCCAAGCCAAACCCGGCTCTTCTTACTAGGGTCTCTTATCTCGGCGGCGAATCTTCCCCATGGCCTCTTTCTCACACCTCTAAAATGCACCTCTTTCTCCTTGCCTCCTCCTCCTCCACCAGCACCAACACATGGGCCGCCGTTAACTTTAACGGACGCCGTCTTCTCTCTCGGTGCCATAAATTAAAGGAAAAAACTCGCAACGGGGGGTGGTTTAAGGAGGGGGGAGGCGTGGTGTATGTACAGTCAACGGAGGATTTGACTGATAGAGCTGGGGCGGCTAAAGATTTGCTAGATGTGGGCGGGCGACGCGAGAGCGGGGTGCTAAGAAGAATTAAGTGAAGTGGTGTCCGAATTTTTAATGGGATGCGGGATGACTAGAGAGCAGGACCATGGCGAAGAAATATATAGAGAGAAAAAGGGTATTTATGGTATTATATGGTACTATGATGTATCATTCTTATCATCATCTAACGGCTGTAATGTCACTGTAGATGGCGAGCGGAGGATTGCACACCATTCCTACATGGGCGCGTGCATGGAAGGAGAACCATCGAGATGCTGCAGGAAAAAAAATTCTTTTGAGAATGGAGTCCTCTTTTTTAAAAATAATAATAAACAAATATCTTTCCTTTTCGTAATTTTTGAACTTAGGAGCTGATTTAGAAGTTGTTTGGAAGCATGACGTTTATTTTTTTTAAATAATATATTTTTTAAAAAATATTAACAGTTCAAAATATTATAAAAAATATATATATAACAATTTAATTTTAAATAAGTAGTTTTAGTTTTTTTTAAATCATGAAATAGAAGTTGTACGGAAACCCAAACAAACCCAGATATTGATTCCAAATAAATTGGTAGGCCATGCTGGTAGATAGTTAAGTAAGCGATTGTTCTCGATAATTGTAAGAGATCCATTGTGTGATTCTTTCATAATTATGTTTTTGCTTTTATTTTTATCTGAAGAGCCTATCATTTTTTTTTTAAATTTTTTTATTTTTAAAAGTTATATAAAAAAATGTTTGATTTATAAGTACAACAGGAGTAGTAGACTATTAGCCGTTGCCCTGTTTAATATTACGGTTTTAACCCTAATAAATTGTTAAAAATAAAAAATATATATTATTTTAATGTATTTCATTTACAAACAACTATAATTTGTGTGCTAAGACTTCATTAAGATTTGTTTTAAGACGATAAGTATGTTTTAATTTGCATTTTCATCGTGTAATGAATACTGAGCGTCTAGACTTAGTCACCCATAAAAACGCGACAGCCTTCCGAATTCTCCTACAGAAATGAGTTGGACAATCTGAATGCCTTAATTTCATACATTGATTTCAATGGTCAAAGGCATTTAATTTACTGTGATTAAAAAGAAATTAAAAGCTGTCCCCTAATCTTGTTTACCGAGTTCTTCAACTGCGATTATGGCAAGACTGTCGAGCAGGTCGTGGCATGCATGGTCAGCTAAATCGCCTCGTGACTTTCATAGATTTCTTCCTCGAGAGAACAAAAACATATCTCTTAATCCGGCCGTTAGATTGAGATAAAATTTTACGAGAAGTCTCTTGACATATTTATATATATTATGTAAAATTTCAGAATAATCAGAGAATGTAATGACCTTGCGAGATTGATGATAATATTCTCGTAATATTATATATGTTCATAATTTTGTTCAAAAAAATCATTTTATTATGTCTTTTTCTAGATTAAATTGCACAATTCTATATAATTTTATTTTTGAATTTGAACAATTTTTTTTTTGAATTAATGTATTTAATTATATATATAACCCCGAAATGACACGTCAAAACGTTTCAAAACCAAAACATTCTGTTTCAATTGATAAAATAAAGCACCAACCGAACTAAGACTGTTTTTGATAATCTGCAGAATCACATTCGGATGCAATATTTGAGCTTAATTACTGTGAATTCAAATGACCTGAATCATCAATCCATTAATGTAGAGACCAGGTTTTCTGGGCTACAAATATCAAACGGTCTGTCGAACTCAAAAACCGAGCTCTGGATTTAGACGACACTGGGGGATGTCGTCGTCAAAGCAACGAAACAGCTTCTTGCTGCAATTGCCACCTAACACTATTAATGACGCGGTAGAGCTAGCAAATGTATCTCCGTCAACAAGTGCTGCAGTCAATACGAAATTTAGCTACCACGTACTGAGCCAGCTGGCTGCTTCACTGTCGCAACTATTATCATGGAGTATTTAAGGACCGAAAAATCAGCTTTTTTATTCTAATTTCATGAAGCAATATAACATATATTTGAGGCATAATTATTGACACTGCATCGGAGGAGGTTGGCTCCGACCGAGGAGGGCATGATGATACAATGCCAATCAAAAAAGCTACCATAATTTTAGAAAATACCAATTTCAATAAAAATCTAAACTTAAAAAAATCAAAAAACGATGCAGTTTATCTTAGATAGGGTGTATTAGGAGTGATATATTTTTTCTTTCCACAACAAGTTCCTTACTCAAACTCTCGTAGACCATTAAATTTTCTAGTAATCTTAATACCAGGTGACGATTCATAAACACTCAGGTCATCAATTTTATCATTTAAGGGTCCTTAAACTCCATCAAATAAGATTTTTTTTATAAGCGTTGAATCTCACATCACCAATCATCTACTTCTTGAACCACCAATTTCCAAAATAAAAAATTATATTTGTTCTGTTTTCTAGAACAACCAAGTTGTATACTCCTATTATTATATCTGCCCACAATTTCCAAATTTCACACTACATGATCACTAAAAACCACATCCCCAACAATTCTCCTGCCGGAGGTTTCACAAAACCAAACCCCACAAATTATCAACGCTTCCAAATTGACTTCAATTCTCATATAGACTTATTACATCGTTATTCATGTGGGCGTTATTGCATTATTTAGAGACTCGACGACTTAACCTTAAATGTCGTTCGGTATAACTTATCGAACGTGAAAAACATTGAGCAATCAGCAGGCTCCTTCCTCCCTCTAACGTGTTGACAAGCTAAACCTACACCAACCACAAGCAAACCTGCAAGCCAGCACCCATGTTTGTGGCTGCATTTGAATGTCGGAAATTGCCGGATGATCAATTAACTTGGTCCCTTCTATTTTTATTTTTGGTTTTAATAGCAACAGTGTTGGATTACCCTTTTTTTTATAAAGAATAAATAGATTATCTTAATTCAAGAAATAAATACCGATTTATATGTACATGTTAAAATTGCTTACATAGAAGAACACATACATACATACATACATTCAAGTTGTATACAATTCAATCCTTGTTTGGGAGTGTGGTTGCAGTAGTTTTTTAAAATGTTTTTCGTTTATAAATATATAAAAATGATGTTTTCTAATCATTTTTGATATCAACACATGAAAATAATTTAAAAACACCTAAAAAATTAATTTAAAATATAAAAAAATATTTTTTAAATTTTTTGCAAAAAGAATTTTGATAGAATTTAATTCTTAGACGGAATCCAGTTCTTCTTTACTGCCACGCCAGTAGCCGTCGCCTCCAACCTCACGCGTGCTTATGAACGAAAGGCGACGGCTTCCTTCCTCCTGACACTCGGTCTTCCAAGATGGCGACTTCCATTTCTTACCTGAAGACATAATTCTATATAAAAAAAAACTGTATTGGGAAACAATTTAGCTAGATTGAGATTCTTAATTTCAAGTATTTCTTATTAAAAATAATTCAATTTACTTTTAAATGAATTTAAAAGGGGCATTGGAACCTGTGTTATTTTTCAAAATCATAAATAATTCATAAACATGCTTATTATCATCCACACAATAATTAATACATTTTTAAAAACAATAATTTTATGGTATTTATTTTTCTTACGTTTCAAGTTCGGAGAAGGAGTTTAATGCACAAACGAATTGCTTTTGGAGTGCAATAATGAGTCTCATACATATCTTCAAATTCTTTTCACACAGATTCATAAGATATATAATAAATTAATTGATACTCTATATCACTGTTTTTATTCCTATTTTCTTTTAAATATTTGATTTTTAATTGTAACTTTGCTATAAAATTAACGAGTTTTATTTGGAATTTTTTATGATTTACATAATATATTTTAAATTCAAATCAATATATATTTTTTTATAAAAATTTAGATAATCAGAATTTTATTTATTTATATAAATTTATAAAGTATATCTAGAAATGAGACTCGTGTAAGAAAAAAAAAAAGGTGTGGTGGCTGGCTGCAATGCTCCTAGCCTTTCCAACAGAGTCAACAAAAGCATTTCGCCTGCATGTAAATTCTTGGAAGAGGCGGAAGTGAAATCATTTACTCAACGTGTTGACTTATGGACTCACGCGATCTTTGACAAATTAGGTATATTTTTCGATGGCGACTCAACTGTGTTTTTAATTATTTTTTTATATTTTCTTATTTTGATATGTTGTTGTTATTTTTTATTAACAAAAAATAATACATTTTCTTCACTAGATTGGAAAGTCCAGCTGCCTCCTTGTTTTTCTTTTTTCTTTATTTTTAATAAAAACAATAAAAAAATATCTTTCTTTTCATGACTTTCCACCCAGGACAAGAAGCTTCAAGGAAGAAAGACGGGAAGAGATGCCCTGTTGTTGAACCCTTCAATTCAATTAGTTCTTTAATACTTTCTGCCAAGACGCGTGAGGTTTTAACTATAAGCTAGGTTGCCTTTAATTATTATATCCCATGCCTTTTTATATTTCTTCTCAAAAAATTCTTCCTATTTCAGTCATTGTTATTATGATCAGAAAAAAATTGTGAATTGAAGTCTAATGGGGATTGAATTTTAAGAATAAAAGGATATTTAATTGATTTAACTAAATTTTGTATGATTCAATTAACCCATTCAAATCTTATTTAGTTAATATTATATATATATATATATATATATAATTCACAATTAACCTGATTAATAATATATATATGTATTATTTTGATAAAAATAATTAACTGTGTGTTGATCTATTTTTTCAAATCCAATGTTTCATTTTGATATTAATTCCATATTTTATAGCTACTGTACAAGCCCATTGGCCATTTCTCAATCTACCCTCTTAGCTTCCGCTTGCTGGGCTTTCACTAGATATTTGTCTTGTTTTTATTTTATCGTCCTCTATTTGTTGTGTATATTTTTGTCTCTTATTTTGAAGATCAAGAAAAAAAAAAACTTAAAATGGATGGAAAACTGTTTTTTTTTTATTTAGTCATTCAACATTACATTAATAAGAATTTAAATTTGATAATTTATTTAAATTTGCTTGCCATGAGATTCTCATGATATCAAAACAAATATTTTTTATTTCACTTTTTATTAAGGTTTTGTTGTTTTAGTGATACACTATTTGATTTGCATTGAAGTTCCTAAAATTTATGAGGGTACATAGTCATTAAAAAATTATAGAGGAAAGATAAAGTAGTTGATTAGCCAAATCTTGAGAATAAAGTAGATCGAGGCTGAGAAATATCATTAAAGTATTTTTGAGCTTTTATATTGCTGGAAAAAGTAGATCGGAATCAAGATTTTTTTTGTTTAATCTTATGTTTTTTGATTGATTTAGAAGTGTTTTGAGATAAAATTTGGTTCACTAAGACCCTTAGGATGTTTATTACATGTTTTTAGTTACAAATTATTTTTTAAGTCTAAAATCCTTGGATTTAAATTTTTTACCACTATTTCTCTATGATAGTAGGGCAATTTGCCTTACAAAAATACATATGATGCCATCCATGTACTTTTAAAAAAATTTGCTTGAAGCAAGTGTTTGACCTTTTTTTGCTCTATTAAATATCATTTTAACTTTATTTAGTTTTTGAATATGATTATAGTACTATTTTCATAATATTGGCTACAACTATTTTTGCACAATCCTTCATGATTTGTTTTCTTAAATTTTTTCATTGGCTTTCATGCATGCATTTATTTTTATTATAGTATAATTAGATAAATAGTACTCTGAAGATTTTTCCATGATATCAAATTAGCAATCTATTATTCATATAGTTTTTAATAGATCCATGACAAAATCATCAAATCATTATTTTTTTAAAAAAATTATTTTATAATACTGATATACTTTTTTTATAAAAAATAAATATTCAGATGAAAAGTACAAAAAAATTTTTAATAAGAAAGAGGTTATAATTAAAGAAATATGTTTTTTATCCTTATTTTCAATTGTTTATTGCTTTTTATATTTTTTTCATTAATTTTGCTTCTTTTTTTTTTTATCAAATAAAGCACATAGCATTGAAAAGCTATATTTTTTGTTGAGGAAAATCGATTAATAAAAAAAGAAACAATTACACAAGAAATTTACTTTGTTTGCCATCCAAAGATGCAACCAAAACTTGTTATAATAAAGTAGTTGGAATTATATTTAAGATAATAGTTTATTGGATAGCATTCAGTTCGACATTTATTTTCAAATGAGATGGTTGCACTTTTATTAAAAAATGAGTGAACCTACTATGCAAATTTAATTTTTAGGTTTGAGGTCACGAATATTCTATCAAAATAAATTTCAATTTTTTAAAGTTTTCATGAATATTTTTTTTATATTGCTGTTACATTTTATTCATTGAATTATGTTGCTTATAAAATAAATATTTTCTTATAAAAAATTTATAATTTTTTTCATGATTATGTTGAGCTATTTAAAAAAATAATAATTATTCTACTAAAATATATAAAAATTAAAGAGTACGTTGAGAAGATGAATGAGTTTTAGTTATGGCTATACCATTTTCATCCTTATTTAAAATCTTTTATTTATTTTTGGATATTTATTGTAATTTGTTTTTGTTTTTATTGAATAAATAAGATAACTCAAAAAACTATAGTTTCTTGTTAAAAACAATATATATTAAGGAGAAATTATACTAGAAGTGTTATAAATCCATAATTATGCTCATTGAATGTCCATAACTTTTGAGTTTCGTCTCTTAGATTTCCATGACCCTTTCATTTCCTCTCCTATAAATAAATTCACTTGTCTTGTATTTTTGAAACTTAAAAAAATAAAAGAATTCACAATAGGAGAGACATTTATCTCTTGTCTCTTTTAATTATATTTTAAATATTTATGCTCTTATATGTTAATTGTGTCTATTTTACAACACGTTATTAGCATAATTATTATGTGTCTTATATCATTTAAATATTTTTGTTTTTCATTATTGTAATTTATTTTTGGAAAATTTTCTTTCACTTTTATTCAAAGAAAGAGATTTGGAGTTCTTAAAAAATGAAATAAATTAAAAGCAGTTCTTGAAGAACTAGTAATGCAAGTTTCTAAAGAATTAAATAAATTAAATATAGTTCTTGAAGAATTAGTATTTATAAAGCTAAATAAATAACAGTCTTGAAAGAATGACTTTTTTCTTTTATATTCATGACTTTATTTGATAAGTTATTTCTTGTTCTTATAGATAAAAATAATGTCAAATATAATAAAACTTGATTTTTCTGCTCTTGATATCTCTAGAAATAATTATTTATCATAGATCCTTGACACTGAGATTCATTTGAAAACTATGAATCTTGGAGAGGTCATCAAAGAAGGTAATAACACGTCCTTGTAGGATCGTGCAAAAGCAATGATTTTTATTTGTCACCAACTCCATAAAAGATTGAAAAATAAATATCTCACCATAAAAAAAACCCTCTTGTTATGTGGCGAAATCTAAAAGAAAGATATCACCACCAAAAATTTACCATACTTCCTCAAACTTGTTAGGATTGGTTGACCTGAGGTTGCAAGATTTTAAATTGGTTAGTGGATATAACTCTACTCTTTTTAAAATTATCTCACAACTAAAATTTTGTGGTGAAGATATCATATAAGACCAAATATTAGAGAAAACATTCTCCACTTTTCATGCCTCAAACACTGTCCTACAACAATATAGAGAGCGCGATTTCAACAAATGTTAGAGAAAATATTCTCCATTTTACATGCTTCAAACATTTTCCTATAACAACAATATAGAGAGCGTAATTTCAAAAGGTACTTATAATTAATTTCATTTCTTCTTGTGGCTGAACAAAATAATGAGCTTTCGATGAAAAATCATCAATCTTATCCCATGGGTTCTAAACCATTTCCTGAAGTGAATGGAACCCTTGTCCAAATGACAAAAAGAAAACCCTAGACAAAGGTATGGAAAAAATAAATGGAAAAGAAGAAGAGATAATCCTTCTAACAACTCATCAAATCACTAGAAATTTAGACACAATGAACTTAGACAAGAAAAAGGCAAGAATTTGCAAAAACTAGAAGATAAGTGTCATAGGTGTAGTATGTAGAGGTGAACATTTTCGGTTTGGTTCGGTTTTTATCAAAAAAAAAAACAACCAAACTGAAAATTATATATTTTTTAAAAAAATAACCGAACCAAACCTAACCGAACCTAGTAAAAACTAGTCATTTTCTATTCAGTTCGGTTTTTATGATTAAAAAATTATGGAAACCAAATTTGTTTTTGGTGGCTTTCTAAGAATATCGGTCCATAAAATCGTTCTAAACTAACTTCCAGCATGTGATTTTTGTCAATTGTCTTCATAAAGGAATCCATTTCTATTATCCAAGCCTATATCGACAGACACAGAGACCAACAGTAAGCATGCATTTTGTGCAATTGTATACCTTTCTAAATAAAAACAATGAAAGCAAACCAAAGCTAGAATGCCCAAGTTACTATAATAAAGAAGCGTCAACTACAAGGCAAGACTTTAGATTTACTGGTAACAAGGAAATAAAGAAGTGACAACAAGAAAAGGGGAGGTCAACGAACTAGCAGAAATTGCAAAGGGAGGGAGAGGCCGAGAATGGGGTTGTGGCGAGAGGGAGGGAGGGAGAGGCTGAAAATGGGATGTGTCGAGAGGGACAGAGGGGGGAAGCAGTCGTAGAGGGGGGTGGGGTGCGGCCAGGGTTTGTTTTAAAATGAGCGAAGAGATGAAAGTGGGGGTGGGCGGCTAGGGTTTGTAAATGAGGAAAAAGATGAAAGTTTATATTTATAGTAAGTTTGTTAACCGAACCGGTTTGGATTGATTTATTCGGTTTTTGCTTTACAAAACTGATACCGAACCAGACATTTTTCAGAGATTTATAATTGGTTTAATCGGGTTTTTTTATCGGTTCATTTTTTTTGGTTATTTGTTTTTAGTTTTCTTTGTTTAATCAGTTGACCGGTTTTTTTGCTCACTCCTAGTGGTATGCATAATCATTGGTCTCATACCTGTCACACACCAAAACACCTTGTAGATTTATATCAAGACACTTTGAAACAAAACACATTTGAAACTAATTGTATTTATAAAGATAATTATGAAAATTATAGTGCTTATCTTGATGTTTCTGATTTCTTTGAAAATCCAGATAAGACAAAAAGCAAGTTTCGTGGTGGAATCATTATAGATGATTAATATTTTTTATTTATATTAAAATATTCATGTTATTATGTTTTCAATAAAAAAAATATCAATTTGATGTTTCTGATTTCATGACTCAAGCCACAGGTTTAACATCTTAACTCAGGTTTCTTGGGTTATTTTTTTTTGTTTTTTATAGGATTATCATAATCCTATAACCTAAAATGCATATATACAAGTTAGCTTGAGATTGTCCCAATCAATCCAATATATTATTATTTCTCTCTCTCTCTCTATATATATATATATTAAGTATTTATTTTAAATAAAACTATATTTTTATTGGTTATCTGATTTGTCTATAAACAAATTAATATATGAGAAACTCATACATTAGCAAAATCTTATATATATATATATATATATATATATATTATGTTAAAGAAAATTAATTTGATATATAGCATAACACAATTCAATAAACTAGTGATATTTCTATAGGTTTTGAGAGGGTTAGCTGCATAGTAAAAAGTATGGAAAAGATCAACTCTGTTTAGCATTACGTTTCAAAAATGCTTTTGGAAAAAAATTAAGATTTTATTTTTATTTTTATTTGTTAGTTTAAATTATTATATTTTAAGGTTTTAGATAATTTTCATGTAATAATGTCAAAAATTATTTTTAAAAAATAAAAAAATATTTTTTTTCCATATATTTCTGAACGAAAATTACTTTTAAAATCAACTTCAATCATATTCTCAAACAGACACTAGTGAGAAGAAAATAGTGGGGTTAGTAGGTTTTTTTATTAGGGTGAGAAGAGAATAAACGTTAATACTTATACTTTGCTATTTTTTTTATTTGGTTTGAACCGGTCTAGTTTGATTCGGTTCATTCAGTTTTATCTTTTTTAAATTGTAACCGAACCAAATTATTATTATTTTTAATTTTTCGAATCAGTTTTTTTTTTTTTACGTATGGTCAAATCAGTTTTTCTTTCCGAGTTTAAAGTGTTTCTGTAGAGGAGCATCATGTGAACTTAAGGGTCTGTTTGGTATTGTGGTTGCTGTTGTGGTTGAGGTTAAAAAAAAACAGTTTAAAAAAAAAGCGTTTTCACTGCGGTTCAAAATAAGCAGTGAAGTGTTTGGTTAAAACTGTGGTTCAGTCTGAGGTTGAAAAAAAACAGTTTTGTGTGTTTGGTTACCAAGCTTTGCATGTAGCTTTTTACTTGTAAAATTACTGTAAAGGGCGCGTTTAAGCTAGCCAGGATACCCCAATCATAAAAAACAAAAAAATATATATAAGTAGAAAAAGAAAAAGAAATTAAAAAAATATAACCAACAAAAAAATATTTAATGGAAAAAAAATGAAAAAAAAATCAGAAGAAAAAACATAATCAGGAAAAAACAAAAAAAAAACAATAAAAAAATTGGATCCGGGGATTAATCGTGGTGGATTTAAGCTAGCCCGGACACCTCGATCATATATATATATATATATATATATATATATATATATATATATATATATATATATATATATATATAAGTGGAAAAAGAAAAAAATTAAAAAAATATAAACAGAAAAAAAAATTTCATGGAAAAAAATATAATCAAAAAAAAAGGAAAAAAAAAGCTATAAAAAATTGCATCTGAGGATTAATCATGGTGCGTTTAAGCTAGTCAAACACTCTGATTATACAAAATAAATAAAAAATAAATATATATATAAGTCGAAAAAGAAAAAAAATATAACCAGTAAAAAAAAAATTTTATGAGAAAATATGAAAAAAAATAGAAAATAACATAATAACAAAAAAGGCAAGAAACAAAAAAAATAGAAAAAAAAAGTAATAAGAAAAATAAAACAAAAAAGCAAGAAAGAAAACCAACGAATAAAATGAAAAAAAAAATGAAAAATGTAAATAGGAAGTAAAAATCAAAAAGCGGTCTGTGTGGTTTAAAAAAAGAAATGAAAAATGAAATGACAGATATTTATTTCAGAAATAAAATAAGATTAATTTAAATGATGGTCTGTGTGGTTTGCTGCGGTTTGATGTGGTGTGGAGAATTAATTTGCAATTCTATTTTATCGAAAAGCAATTATTATCTGCTTTGCAAAAACCGGTAGTTGGAAGTTGGAACGCTTTTATCGGTGGACCCATGGAATTGTGCAGCTGGTTTTGGGTGTTACCAAACAGCAATTACATTGTTTTTTTTGGAACTTGGTTTGGACCACGTTACCAAACGGGCACAACTCTCCCATCGCTCCCTCAGTCATCAATAAACGTCGACGTATTAGAGAGTCGGCGTCAAAAAGACGTCGTTCCACGATAGAAACACTGGGTTCTTTGACATTAGTCAAAGTCGTTGGCGCCATAAACACGGAAATACTCCAATTAAAACACGCCACGTGTGATATCGGTATTGCCGCCTTTTTACCATGCGTTCCCATCTATCAAAGTCAAAACAAATAGTTAGACAACATTACCGTCCTGAATATTTATTAACATTCCATTTCAACCGCATAGTTTAATAATTACATTTATTACCCCTAAAATTTATTAAAAGTCCAATTTCTCCTTCACTACTATGTTAATAACAAAAACACGAACTTTTGTTCTTACCCCCACATTTATAGATTAATAATTCCAAGACTCTGAAGAGCGAGCCTGAAAATATTTAAAGAGTGGTTGTTTAATGGACAGGAACAGTAAAGAAACTAAAAGGGTTAAATTAAAATATATAAAGTTATAGGATTAAAAATAGAGTGGTTATGAATCTATAGGGTTCAAAATGAAGTCTACCAGTCAAAAATTCAAAATCAACAACCAGCTCAGTTCCGAACTCGAAAAACTATTAAAATGCCGGGTAAAAGAAATAGCCAAAAGCAAACCATAAACACCGAATCAATGAGAGGTCCCTTCTTTCATTCAGCACCAAAACCCCTCTCCAACTCCTCCATTACGGCTAAGGCCCAACAAGTTTTATTTTCTCACGTAACAAAGCTTTCCAATTGGATTAGTTATATATTTTGATGGAAAATAATCGGCTTGATGCTCAGTCAGCAGCGGAGAAGGCGATGTCTGTGATTGGATTTGGTTATGATTTGACGAAAGATATTCGACTGTCATATTGCAAGCCAGATCATTTTGGGTCTAGATTGATCGACCTGGACCTCAGTCGGAATCAAGAGCTTCTGGTTCCTGGTGGGGTTGTTGTTCAAAACGTGCCTAATGGTATTAAGTGTGATAAAGGAGAGAGGACTAGATTTCTCTCTGATGTTCTCTCTTTCAAACAGGTTAGTGATGTAATGGGATGTTCAAGATTTCTTGGAGACAAATGGCGGGTGTTTTTTCAATCATGGAACAATTGCTTCTTCTTCTTCTTCTTCTTCTTGTTTTTTTTTTTTGGTTGTTCAATATTACGTTGTGTGTGCTGACTTCCAAGTCAACGGTACTAAACTTAGGTCAATGATTAAATATGGGTTAATAATATGCAACCCCTTATAACAACTTTCTGTAAAGGGTTCCGTCATCCTAAAATTTAGATTCATTTCTTGTCGAAGATAGTCACGTGTAGCATACCGTATCTCAATGGATTGGCTTTTTTTCCTTCTATCGCGTGTACATTTCCATAATGATGGTCTGTGGTTATGAATTTGATCGGAACAATCTTTGCAGTGATTCTTGTTCTTGTCTAATTTTGTTTACTGTTAATTTCCTTGTAGATGTCGGAGAAATTCAATCAAGAACTGTGTTTATCAGGTAAAATCCCATCGGGAATGTTCAATACCATGTTTGACTTCAGGGGTTGCTGGCAGAACGATGCGGCTTCTACAAAAACTCTTGCTTTAGATGGTTGGTTCATAACACTATATAACATTGAATTGGAAAGATCCCACTTAACGTTGTCTGAAAAGGTTAAGCGTGAAGTGCCTACTGCATGGGATCCTGCTGCCCTTTCTGAGTACGTTCTTTTAATCTCAAAGCTGGTCAACTTCTGTAAAACTGGTCTTTCCAAATGGTTAAAGTATTCTTGCGCGCTTGAGCGGGACTTAGATAATTCAACCTGAGAAAAAAGGTGACAAAAACTGATGGTGGCTTAGATTTTTCTTTTCCTTTTTCAATATTATGAATAACACAAGAATGTCAGTGAAGTAAATGGTTCCTATTAAAAACACAACTCATTGAGCTTTCCTAGATTTCAATTTAACCCCATGTCCAGAAAACAATTTAAAGAAGAAGCTAGTCTGTCATAGAATCTGGTTCTATTGATGGTTTTATGAAATTAATATGCATTTTCGTACGTATTTTGTTTTTCTCCTGCTGCAGAACCATTTTAGCTCCCAAAAATAGCTTATTTTGATGTTTTAATAGATGATGAGTGTAGATGATTTGCTTCAATTTGCATGTTCATGTATTTTATTCTCTTTGTGGTTTCTGCAAGCTAATGTTCTAGTGGTAATTAAGTTATTGACAGCTTTGTCATTGAGATTGAACGAGTGCAGATCTTGAATAACTTGATCTTCCAGGTTTATTGATAAATATGGCACTCATATTGTTGTCGGGGTAAAGATGGGAGGTAAAGATGTGATACACATAAAGCAGCTACAAAAATCAAATCTCGAGCCCCCTGAAGTGCAGAAATTGTTGAAGGAATATTCTGATAAGCGGTTTTTAGTTGACGCCGACCCTGCTGAATTATCAGGAAAACCAAAGGTAATTAAATCTCATAAATAAGATACTAATCATTCTCTTGTCTCTCCCTAAGAACTTATTGGAGAGGATATGCATGAGGGGTGCATCACAATTCACAAGGGTGAGAAATGAAATCACAAATTCACTGGGTAATTATCATGGGGTTTGCAAGATATATAGGAAGAAACCATGGTGATTACGTTTGTTCAATATGGTATTCCTGTTTAATTTTTCAGGATGAACACATTATGCCTTGGGATTTCAATGGAGTATTTGCTCATTCGATCAGGCCACCTGTCATTACTTCCATAAAGAATGGGGTGAGCTTCGTTGGTATATGCTGTAGCAGATGTATTAGGCAGCCTGCCCCAGATAAGTCGAGGTTTTTAATCGATGGATTTATTCGTCGTGCAGGATATAACGGGCATTTGTATCCGAAGGGGAGGCGTGGATGTTGGCCAAAGCCATAACCAGTGGCTCTCAACTATATCAGAGTCTCCAAATGTTATTTCAATGTCCCTTGTGCCTATAACCTCTCTTTTGAGTGGTATTCAAGGCAACGGATTCTTAAGCCATGCAGTGAATCTCTACCTTCGATGTTTGTGCTCATCTTTCCTCCATATTTTGGTCTCTCCATAAGTGCTTTGATTATGCTGCAATACTGCATTCTATAAGTATATAGGAGTTAAAAACAAACAAACAAATGAAGTTCTTGAAAAGATTCGATGCCAGCCCTTGCATTTTTGCTAGCTAGACACTTTTGAGCCTGAATCCTTGACGTTTAGCCTCGTTGTGTCCTCAAGGGACGTGACGTGATGACAAAAGGCTTGAGAGTCCAAGACAGCCAGGATTTTACTTGTTCACCTAGACCCACAAAGTGCGCTTTCAGGGTGGAATTTTCTCGAATCCAAAAAAAAAAAAAGTTCAGCCTTGTTCCATTGTTTTGCTGGGTTGGCCTTCTCACTCTGTTTGATTACCATTTCCTGATCAGTCCCTGCATAGATTCAACTAGTTTGTTAGCTTTTGCAGATGTTGTGGAGAATAATTACGTATACCTTTAGTAGATTCAATGCTCGGTGACTATGGTCATTTGGGCGTAGCCAGATCATTTATATTTTGATAAATTATTTCACCTGAATTTCGTTCATCTATATTTGAGAAATTATTGCCTTCATAACCTTCATGTGTCTCCGTTAGTGTTTCTTGGCATCTTTGCTGATCTCTGATCAATAATGCAGACAAACCTCCATTAGAGGAACTTCACATGTTCTTAGAGTTTCAGTTGCCTCGGCAATGGGCTCCAGTTTATGCTGATCTGCCTCTTACTCATAAGCGCAGAAAACAACCAACCTCATCTCTTAGGTTCACTTTCACTGGCCCTAAGCTTTACGTCAACACCACACAGGTAATGCCTTGAACCGCAGCATGTTAGAATTACTCAAATCATTGATTCCAAGATCTTAAAACGATATGCAGAATGTTAAATCACCAGAATCAGTGATAATGGTTTTCCAGAATTTAATAGATAATCATCATTCTAGTTTTAAGTTTCTAAATCCAAGCTTTGCAGGTTGATTCTGGGAATCGGCCAGTGACAGGAATCCGCTTATATTTAGAGGGAAAAAGAAGTAACCATTTGGCTATCCATCTCCAGCATCTTTCCTCTCTTCCCAGCATGGTCCAACTCTCTGATGATCTTTGGCACGAGCCAACTCATGAACCTGTGGAACGAGACTATTTCGAACCAGTTATTTGGAGCATATTCTCGCATGTCTGCACTGCCCCAGTGGAGTACAGTGGTGCCCCCATTGATGACACTGCTTCTATTGTAACAAAGGCCTGGTTTGAGGTGAAGGTTGTCAGGATGAAGAAAGTTCTGTTCCTGCGGCTTGGTTTCTCGATGGTGTCTTCTGCAAGAATCCGCAGGTCAGAATGGGATGGACCTTCGGCCTTGTCGAGAAAATCAGGGGTCTTCTCGATGCTGATTAGCACTAGGTTTAGTGCAGGATTAAAACCACCACCCGAGAAGCCATTGAAACTGGACTTGAATTCTGCGATTTTTCCTGGAGGCCCGCCATTGCCATCAAGAGCACCAAAAATGTCAAACTTTGTGGACACGAAGGAAATGGTGAGAGGACCAGAGGATCTGCCTGGATATTGGGTGGTCACCGGAGCTAAGCTCTGTGTGAACGGTGGTAGAATCTCAATCAAAGTCAAGTATTCACTGTTAGCCATAATGTCGGGGGAGTCAATGATGCTGTAAGAACTTGCATGAGGGAAACACAAGCAACAACAATAAGACTTTCAACGGAGACGCAAAAGCAACCTCCATTGACGAGTAAGCTTTATTCCAACATAAGACAACAAAAAAACATAGCTACAAGAGATAAAAACGCAGCAAAAATTCTATGTATGAGCTGAAAGTTGTTTTTTAAAATGTTTTTTTATTTAAAATTGTATTATAATAATATTTTTTATTTTCTAAAAATTATTTTTTATATTAATATATCAAAATAATCTAAAAACATTAAAAAATAGACTGCGATTATTGTAATAGCGCACCTTGAAGCATTAAAATCTCCTTTCAAGGCAGCAAATCATCAACAAAAACACACCAAGGAGCAATTAAAACACAACAAATTATCTCTTCATAAAGGTAACAACAATTCCAATGCAACAAATAGAATAATATCTTCCAAATTTTTTGCTCGACTAGTGATTCCTTATCTTGATGATTATTATGATCACTGTAGCATAATTTTAACAAAAAAATATTACTTAAGGTTTAAGGAGTATTGTTTAATTTTTCTAAAAAATAATTGAACCACCATTCGGAACAACTGTAATAAATATGTAAAAAATAGAGATAAAAAAGCAATGTTTGAAAGGTTTAGTGTCTGTTTGGAGTGTGGTTGAAGTTGTTTTTTATAATATTTTTAATTCAGAAATGTATCAAAATTATTGTTTATTTTTTATTTTTTAAAAATCATTTTTGATATCAGCATATGAAAATGATCTAAAAACACCAAAAAAATTAATTTAAAGTAATAAAATAAAAAAAATCAACTTTTTTCAAAAATAACTTTGAAACAAAATGTCAAACACTCACTTAAAGTCAAAGGATTATCTTTTCCAATAAAACTATTATTTGCAAGGCTACTTCCAAAAATATATGATATTTCAGAAAAATAAAGTACCAAAGAACAATTACAACAATAAAACAGTAGCTTCAAGTACTTCAAACATAATTTAAATTCTTAAATAAACATAGTAGTCGGTTATATATATTATTTTTTATAAACATAATTCAAAAAAACACTTTGATTGTTGACTCCAAAACTCAATTTTATTGTTTGTTTAATAAGACAATTTGAAGATATCCATAGAACAATTTATTACTTCAGATGTTGGCGTATTGTTGCCTTGTATGCCGACTTACTCCACCAGATCACCTACCTACATGTATTGTGTCTATTGCAAATGAAACACATAGGGCAACACTCATCTATCATGGAATATTATTTTAATCCAAACGTTAAAAAACACAAGTCAAACTTGTTTTTCAAAAGTATTTTTGAAAAAAAATATATTATTTTTATTTTAAATTATTTTTTGATATTTTTAGATTATTTTCATATATTGATATCAAAAATAATTTTTAAAAAATAAAATAAAATCATTTTAATATATTTTTTAATAAAAATATTTTCAAAAACATTCTCTATTATGCTCTTTGAGCAACACAAGAAAAGCGAGGTCGATTCATACATATGACAATGTCTCAAGTTGGAAATGATTTATAATTATAGTTTTTGGATTATCCAATTCTTAAGACACCATTTCCTTGGCAACATCATAGACCGCTTTAGATATTTTACAACTGTTAGAATACACTAGAAAAAAAAGCCCTGTGTTAAAAAAAAGAGAGCACGTGCACGCGCAAAGTACCGGAGCAAATGGTCAATCACGAGTATACGTGAACAGTAGCTACTTTAAATTCTTTGTAATAAGAATTATTTTTATTAGTTATTCTTCAGCTCGTATAATCCTTTTTTTAAGCTAGGATATTATTGCGCCCAACACAAATGAGGCTTCAAAATCAATGTGAGAAAAAGATGAAAGCAAAATTTTATAAACTAAAAATAAAATTAATATGAAGCAAATAAAAATAAAAATGTCAAAAATACAGCTTTGATAACAACTAAAATTTTACATGATCATTTACTTCAGATTTAATATAATTAGTCGAGATTTAAACAAGCTAAACAGATATCCATGTAAGACCATGTTAATAGAAAACAAAGTTTCACATGCCTCGAAAGGAGAGGGGGAGAAAGGGTGTAAAGAGGTGCTTCTTTCCTTTTCAAAATTGTAGACAAATCAAGAACGTGCGGATGCGGCTTATCATGTCACTTCCTGTTTGGAGTCAGCTCGTGAGCGAACAGAAAAGGCAAAGCTGCACTGCAAACCTTCCCCTGAAGCATTCAAACTCCTGCATTTTTTTCTTTTTTTCGACATCAAACTCATAACAGCAAGATACAGCTTTCTCCTTATACTTATTATTAATATTTTTATTTGAGTTTTACCAGTTTTCCGCGATCCGGCAATTAATATTTATTTTTATTTTTTCTGTTTCGGGTGGTTTGAGGTCCCTTCTCCCTTGATGCAACTCCAGGTAGATAGATACATAGATAGATATCGGGCTACATGGCACCACCAACTACAGTGAACTCATGTTGATTACCATATGATACAGTAGGCTCCATTAATGCAGAAATTAGAAATTCAACGCCCATATATAGTAACCTTGAATCCTAATCAATGAGGGTCTCATCCCTTTGTGCATCAACTAGACAGAACAGCCCCAGGGATAAAAAAGAATGAGAGAAAACAAATGAGTGGGGTGAAATGAAGGGGTAGATACTAACTGGTAAGAAATGCAGCATGATCACCTAAAAATATAAATAGCCTTCGAGGTCTTTTGGTTTTAAAGAAAGGCAAGTCTGGAATGATGCGTCGTCGAACTCTCTGACTAGAAGAATATTTCTTTGATAACGTTCTTGAAATTATCATTGAAAAAGCTACATCAATAATATTTCATAAATTAAGTCTTCCATAACTAGAAGATCATTGTTTCTACAGAATGCATTGCATCACTTGTTCAGAGGAGAGAAGGATGGGATATTCATATTATCCTAAAGTAGCCACAGTGAGGATGCAGAATTTGAATGGGGCATGCATTTGGGTTGTTATTTAATGTAAAACAAATAAAATCCCACCCAAAATTACCTCTAATAGAAAGATTTTGAAACTCGTCCCTTATTTTCTAAGTTGACTTCCTGCTTTTATTAGTTGCTTAACAAGGTTGAGAGAAGCAAATCCTGCACAAAACCAACTCTCCCAGCAACTTGCTTCATCCTTTTTTCCCTCTCTTTGATACTCAAAGAAGGATCGAAACTGCAACAAAGGGAAGATGTCAAAATTACCTAGATTGTAAACCCTGAAAAAGTTCCATAGTTTAAGCTTGCATTGATCAAATGACAATTTAAACATTAGTAGCCAAATTATCACCAGCTAGTTTACCAAATAACAAATATCAGTTATACATGTCAAGTTACAAATAATTCATTCACCTCTCTACCTGGCAAAGTTCAGAATGTTTGAGCACGAGTGTGCATGCTTGCAATTGTATGCATGGCGCATGTAATGTACAGGTGTGTGCAGGCACCGTGTATGGATGTCTCTATCAGTCTTTCGAGTGCTCAGATGTCTCTGGTTTTTATTCTGGATTAAATCTTAGAAAAATCCTTGGCCTTAACCCAACCCTCAACCAACAAGAAACCAAGCACCGCCCCTGCCTTTGTTAGTTATGCTTTTGGAAGCAAGAGCTTTGATGCCTTTGTTAGTTAACCCCAACCTCCTACAAAGAAGTGCATTGATGCCTGTCCCATCCCGTATGACCAAAAGATCACTACCAGCAATTAAATTAAAGTGTATCAAATCGCCCTTAGCATGAGAAATGAACAAATGGATTGATGGCAATACCAGCAAGACTTTAACATGGATGTTTCCACATAAGGTTCAACAATGGCCACGGTTACAAGCACTGGTAGAGCAGCTAGGATACATCGTGTCCACAGGTTAATGCATTGTGAAATATGAAAAGCTATTTTATGTTTATCATTTCTAGTTCAACATTTGAATGACTGAAGGAAATCATAAATGAGTTTATTCTTGGCTCCTTTTAAGTGTTGAAAATATAAAACTTGAATCATTACCTTGATTTCCACATATGAGATGGTGCTGAATTCTTTGCAGAAGAATCCTCTATACTCGTTACCACAGATTTTGAAATTTCTTCAGCTTCAGATGTATGGAAATTTAAAATGAAAGATGAAAGGAATGGATCGGTGGAGGCATTGGACACATTAGCATTAGTGTTATTTGACCTATGTCCACCACCCCCTAACAGCACTTGCAGATGAGCCTCACGGAGATCACGGCCAAGGAGAGACAATGCCTGGCTGTTAGGCATTGCAACTCGATGTAACCTGCGATGTCTCTGCAAGTAATCTTTTAGTTAAAGGAAACTTGGGCACTAATTTGATTTTTTTCTACAAATATAAAGCCAAACATTTATACCTGCATATATTCTAATAATGAAAGAGAAACATTTGAGTAACGAAAGTTTCATTTTAAGGATATCTTGAACAAGTGTCCATGTTGAAATGTGATATGACTTAGCATGTCCTGAGCAACTTTAACAGAGCAAATAGGACAAACCTGCAAAAGACAAAGTGGAAGCATCATTAAATCAACCCAAAATACAATTACATAAATAGTCCTAAAGTCATGCTGGGATCAAGTAATAATAGGCAATGAGACAATTAAGATACCAAGTTATTCACATCTGCTTAGCTGTTTTCTAATTTCTATTTCATAGCATTATCCTGGATGCATAGATATACAAGAGATGTTCAAACCCTCTTCTTGAACGAGAGAACAAAAGACAAATATGTCATACTAGGCTAATTATTCAATTGGGTTAATTGGTTGAGTGAGATTTGATGAGTACAGTTTCTTAAGAAACAGGCATGGAAACCGCTGAACATTTATAATCTTCCCAGGTTAATAGATGAAAGAGATTGGATTGTCAATCTGTCAGCAGTCATGTGTACACCAAGAAGGGCTGCTCATCTCGAAAAGCTCCTTTATATGTAAGAAAATTATAAAAATAAAAAGCTCCTGAATAAGGATTTGCTCACGATTCACTGATCCCACATCCATCTCTTCATGCATATACATAGCTCAGTCTACTGCAGAAAGGACTAGCAGCATTAATTGTCATCTGAAACCACATATTCCTTATTCATTGCTTTTTCAGCAACATCAGTTATAAAATAGATCAGAAGTTATTCGTCGAGGGAGGCAACATCCTCCCCAGTCCAACAGGACAACCTTTCAGAAATTGGAAGATCAAACACAAAAGGCAGATATGTATGAATACTAAAACATAACAGAGCTTCATGGTATGGGAGGGGTATTTCCAAAAGAACTCTAGAGAGAACTGAAACCAATACTTCCCATCACCAATATGGCTAAACAAATATTTCAACTACAAGGTCACTTCAAAAAACTTTGCTTGCACAAATACAGAACCAAAAAGACCAATCCCTGCACCTTCCCGTCATCGCAATAAAAAAAGAAAGATGTCATTAGCATCTTGTATCAAGCAAACATACCCAGTAAGGTAAAGGTCAATACTTTCTCATGTCTGAACGAAAAAAGAAAAATCTAAAGCAATCACTATGACTTTGGTCCCCCCTCTTTCTCAGGAAGGATAATAAAATTAGATTTTGAAGCATGAAATTAACAAACTCGGCCACATAGACGTAAAATAGAAACCAAGCTCGAGCAGACAAACAGCAACAAAAATTACATCTACCCAACAAACCAAAACGTAAAAAGGAACTTACGGCGACTTTAGACTCGTACGAGTGCTCATCTTCAAGATGCGAACACAGAGACCCGATATCGAAATCTTCATCGCAGTAAGGACATGGAAAATCAGGTCTCACCTCCTCTTCTACCTCAAAATCATCAATATTGAAACGATCTAATTACACATCCACAAACAAAAACAGCAACGTCAATTGAGACCACAACAACACCTCCCACAAAACAAACGAGCAGAATAATAACAAAAAGAACCACCTAGATGGGAACTCCGATGATGGTGCTGTGACGCATACTGCCTTTTAGCGGCGGCGATGCGAGATGTCCAGAAGTTAGAGGCCATTTCTTGAATCAAAGACGAAGAATTTGAGCTGGGTTTTCAATCTTTTTATTACAATTCAGCTCCTTACAAAGAAACTGTTTACCATTTATAAGAAATGAAAACAAAACAACACAAAAGAAGAGATCTTTTAACTGAAAGTTTCAGTGTATATAATTTCTTGAATTCTTTGACTTAATTATATTCCATGGAAGCATGAATTTGACTTGTTCAAAAAACCGTGTGTATAAAAAAAAATTCTTTAATATTATGAGAAGAGTAAGCTTCAAAATGAGACGATGAATTAATATGGGTGGGAGAGAGGGACAGACAAAGATAGGAAAACAGGTGGCTCTGTATGTGGACATGACTAGGTAGTGACGTCTAAGAGAACAAGAGTAAATGTCGGAATTTTTTTCAACTCGTGGCCCAAATTGCTGGTGGTGGTTTCACGATTCCTATGTGCCTGTTATTTTATGCACCATCTTGTTCTGTTAATGATATTTGTTTTGGTGGTGTTTTGCACTGTGATTTTGACTGTGTTTATTTTAAAAAATAGTTTTATATAATTTTAAAATTAATTTTATTCTATTTTTTATAGTTTTAATGTACTGAAAAAATTAATTTTAAAAAATAATGTGTGTGTATATATATTTTTGATATATTTTTAAATAAAAAACAACTTAAAAAACAATATTTACCAAACTATAAAAAAAATATCTAAAATAGCAAATTACTCATTTGTATAAAATTGTAAGATTTTTGTTAAGAGTATTTGGGATTAGTTTTAAAAGTGTTTTTTTTTATTTTAAAAATATGTTTTTTTATTTTAAATTATTCTTTTTACCATCTTCAAAATTATTTGAATGTTACTACTAATATCAAAATATATTATTAAATAAACATTTTAAATTAAAAATTGATCCTTCACTGTCATCTTTAAATAGCTGCCTAAGTTGATGTTTTATGTCCAGCGAATTCTAGGCTTCCCGATGCTGACTATGAGCAGATCACTCAGCGGCCCAACGAGGATAAAAAACCTGACAGTCAATGAGGAATACTCATTTCCAATAGATATTCAAGGAGGATAAAATATTGAAGAATAAAATAAATAAAAATTCTAGAAATCTTTTAATTGAAATAGACTTTTTGTAAAATTTAATTTCAACTAAATGTCAAGATGTTTGAAACATTATCAATCTTATGAAAAATAAATCAAATTAAATTATGAAATTCAATTCAAATAACGAATATTTTTAATAAAATTAAAAAAATTATTAGTTAAAAGAAGAACAATAAAAATAAAAATAGGTAGCTACTTAATTGTTTATACGAATAAGTGAAGTCGCGTAGTTCTTTTTAGAAGAGTAGATAATGACCTTTTCCCAATAATTTAAGTGGTCAACAAGTTGTGTATTACTTTTCTATAAAAAAAAACAGAAGGAACAAATGAATTTGATAAATAAGATATTATTTTATTTTGTTAGACTATAAAAAGTTAATTTTATTTTTTAACTCTGATTTTTTAAGGAAATTGGTGATTTTGTATTTCATATTATACAGGGAAAATGTTTGAGAAAGGAATGATTTTATTTTTTATTAATGGGGAAAAACAATGATTTAATGTTTTAAGTGAGAATTTATAGACTATATTTTTGCTAATTAATTTTTCTTGAATAAAATCTTGTTATAAACTTTAGATTAGATATAATTGCATATTGTTTGTTATGTGCAAACCAAGAAAAAAAAAACAGAATCTATCAAAGAGTCAATCTATCTCAAAGTCTCTAAAATTATTGAAAATTTAATTATATGAATCAAATTTTATTTTTATTTACACACTCATTGTCTTCCAATTAATCAAGTCCTTTATTAGTATAAATGTGACAAACAAATTATGTTATTTCATAACAAGATTGTGGGACATAGTCATGACAGCGATTGTATTATATTAATTGTAAGAACTAGTGAAGGAGAAAAGTGATGGTGACACGATATTCATGGTTTAATTAATATTAATAAATACTCTAGATTGTGTGGCCAAAACTCAGTGCACATATTTTTTGGTGGATTTGATTTTTTTAATTTTTAATTTGTTTTTATACAATTGTATTAATTTTTTGGGTATATTGTAGGGTAATTTGATCAAATTTATTGACAAAGGATAAATTAAAAGACAGGAAAACTAAAGTAGAAAAAGCAACATAAATGGATAATGGTTTAAAAGTTTACACAAATAGTCTCTTGAAAGGCAACTACTTTTATAATAAAATAAATAGTTTTGTTGAAAGGTGACTACTTGTAAATCAAATGTTATTTTAATTGATACTCTACTTGAACTTCATGATGATAGGGCTTGAAACCTCATGATTGCAAGGCCTTGAAAAATTTGGATGACAAGGTTGAGAACTTTATGATGTGAGACTTGAATTTTTTGAAGTTTTTTTATTGGCAGAGCAAAAACATTCTTGATTGAGATATTCTTAATTATAGATTGAGAACTTTCTGATAATAAGACTAAAAACTACATGATAGTTGGTTTAAAAAATCCTAATAAAAAAAATTAAAAAAATCCTAATGAAAAGGCTAGAAAAACTCCTAGTGATAAGATTTGAACTTCTTGATTACAATGTTAAAACATTTTTAATTGTAGGGTTTGAAAACTTCTTAATTACAAGGCTTGAAAATTTCTAATGAAAGGGTTTCAAATTTCAATATAACAAGGTTTTAGAGAAATTTATTTTGATTTATTTGTGAAGTGTGCATTTGAAGTAAAATAAAATTCATAAATTTTGAAAGCTCGATATTTATTTTTTATATGATCAGCATCTTAAAAAACATCTGGCTTAAAAAGTGTCAATAAGTAGGCACTAGTTTACTTGAACTATTGAACTAACATTAGTACCTTAAATGTTTACCCTAAGTTTATGTCCATGTACTTAAGCATGGTTCATCGATTATATTATATTGGGCCTCATTAACTCTATTTTTTATTACCATTGAGTATAGTCTAATAATGTTTGTCCATTTATACATATTTTTGTCATCACCATGAAAAAGCTATCACCTTTACTAATTTCACATGGAGTTCTTGAAATCAATGCTTGATTATCATGGTTATCATGAATTGCTTCACACAAAATTATCCTCAATTGATTCTAGTTGTGTTCTTCCTTCTGATAACCTTTATAAGGTATGCAAGCATCATCACCATCATTTAACTAAAAACTTTGCAACTTCAGTCGATGAGAAATTTTATTGTAAAACATTTTCCATGAAATTATCTTTCTTATTTGGGTACCAAGCTGTAAAGTTTAATGATTGTGTTTATGTAGGTCTATTTGTTGAAATAACAAATGGACATTTAATTTTTTTTTGTTAAAACCCAAAAACATGTCATTCAAATGTTAAGATACAACTTATGATATTTTTATTAGCATATGAGAAAATGAGTTTATGATAATAAAAAAAATACCCCTGAATATTGATTATTTTTTAGAAATGGCTTGAATTAATGCTTAGAAATGGCTTGGTAGTACAGTCATCATTTTGATAATTTTTATTTAATATAACAATTTATTTTTTGGTATTTTTGAATTATGCTAGTATTTGCTTTTGGTATTTACATCATCTCCTAAACTTTTTTAAAAAGAAATTCGATATATGGCCAAAAACTGCCAGATTATCACAACTTCTGTGGCCGCATGATGAACTGAAGAGTGCCTCTGGGCTCAAGGCTAAATTAATCTATTTAAAAACCGAAATTGTCACCCCTCGTTCATGTATTGGAGTATGGTTCCACCCAAAACAGGCACTTGTATAACTAGCAGTTTACAGGCATATTGCAATAAATAAATAAATGGGAGCGAAAAGATCCTCGCTAACATGCATCAAAAGATTAAATCAAGCATTTTACTACCGTTCAGCAATTGAAAAAAAAATACAGAAACGCATCTATATCCATGAGATACCTACTTCAAAAGGTGCTTGCAGAACCTTCAGATTTTTATCATTCCACCAGGGAGAACAATGTCTCAAGCAAATCCTAACACAGTCCACTGAAATCATGAAAAACTACGTTCAGTGCATGCACCGCACCCAAACAGAGAACAATCATCCATCTACAATACAAGAGGCATGAGAAGAAACGTGTCACTATTTTACCTTCAAGTAATTGCTAGTTGGATGTTAATAAAACCAACATGAAGTTTGACAGTGAACTAAAGAGTGGCAACTTGGAAAATTGTGGTCAGGAGAAATGAAGAACATGTAAGAACAATACATTATCGCATAAAAAGAAAACTTTTGAACAAATGAAGGTGCAATGAGAATAATCTAGATCTGGGAAAGCAAGTTAGGGGTGTAGATTGGAGCTCCACTAAAAGATCTTCAAATTACATAACCATATAAAATGACCAATATGACTGATCTCTCCATACTTCTTGGGCAATCAAAATTATCCTCCATTACGTTCTTAGGTTTATAAACAGCAAGAAGCATGTAAAATCCTAATACAAGCTTTATTCGACCACCTTCTCTTAATGTGCTTGCACAAAATTTGCTCGATCCCTCTGACAGTCATCATAGATCATCAATGCAATCTGAGTGAATACAACATATTAGTGTGGTTCCTTTATACCTACACTTGCATGAATATGAATGAAAGAAAAGCCTTGGTTTTGGTTAAGCCAGCAAGCTGGAAAACAGCTTTTGATCTCATCTAATGTTTCTATACTCCAATATAGCATCAAATTAGTAACTTAGTTTCAGCAACTGAATAATGAAATAAAAAAAAACATATAGAAGCATCAGCCCGGCCTCAAATCAAAATTGTTTAATTCATTATCGAACCATTAAAGGTGATCAGTTGTCATTTGAGAGTACTTATAACATGAATCTAACAAACTCACTTCACAGATGAAAAACCAACTTCAGTGATAGAGAAATAAATGAATTCCACAGCTCCATAACATTAGATGAAAGTGATCAATCTCTCAACTTTGACCTTAACTCTATAAAAACAAAACCACCCTAATCTTACACAAGACAAGCATTCTCCGATACTTTCAAAAGTTGACAAAAAAGAAACTCAAATGACTCCATCTTTCATGGCTTGATCCTCATCTAGGCTTGCCCTGCCCTACAAAAGGATAGAAGAACAAATATTCTTTCATTTTGCAAGGGAGAGAAGCAAAGAGAAAGAGGCCAGATTATTAAAAACCCAAAATATCTTAACGCATAAATAAGACAAGATTAACATCACAACGATTTCAGTACAGAAGGTCCTTCCTGATCTTATTCAAACCAATCACATTTCTAAGCCTTCAAAGTTGCCCTCACTTCCCTAAACACCTATTTCAAAAAGGGGTTTTACAAGGTATCAGAATACAAGTTTAAATAACATCAAACGAAAGGGAAATTAGCAGCTACCATAACAAAACTCCTTCTGTTATATATATATATATATAAAACCATCAACAGCCTAATAGAAATTGCATTTAAGTCAAATATTCCCTCACCAAAATCTATATGTTAACATATAATGTAATTCAAATTCCACCCAGGCAAAAATGGAAAATATCAAACAGCCACAAAACTTATTCCACAGCTTGAATACAAACCAAGACTCGCACGTTACATACCAAAAAAGAAAGTCGTAATTCAACGAAAGATGCAACCAATCATTTCATATAAAAATACACAAAATTTACCTTCAGGGGTCCAACCATAGCTGCGGCGAGAGACGGAGAGCATTGAATTAAGCAATGCGGAGGCAGTGGCAGTGTGGTATGGAAGAATTGTCTCTACACAGCAACTCATCTCCACCGGAGACCTTTCAATTCAAATCCCAGGAAGAAAATAATCAAAACTTGACTTTAAGAATGCATGAAAAAAAAACAGTACCACTAAAAGAGTGGTGGCGTTGATTTTTTGGGTACCTGAAAATGCGATGAGAAAGAGGGCTTTCTTTGGAGATGCGAAATGGCGAAGAAGCTGGTTTGGATCCAGGTTTGGTGGCGGAAGCTAGCCTGGCAGCTGCAGAGGTTCTGGTGGCTGTAGAACGGAGGAAGGACCTGGCAGCTGCGGTGGCGGACATGGCTATCTGGGGTTAGGGTGTAAGAATTTGTTTCCTGGGGTTTTGGCAGCTGAAGTAAATAGGGTTGTGAGTGTTGTGTGTATGTACTTGTACGAGGGAAATAACATATCCTCGTAGTTTGGGTTCATGTTACATTTGGTGACTATACTCTTTTTGTTTTTTAATATGGTCCTTGTACATTTTCTTACATGATATTTATCAAAACAATCATATCTTGGTTGCCCTAACAACGAGATAGTTTTTTAATAATTTAGTAAAAACTTTATAACTACACAAATCCTATAACCATTTAACTAAGATACTTCGTTGATAATTTTTAGCTAAGATATTAGTCGGCACTAAAGTTTCTATGCTGTCTTGCTAACATGAAAATATTTTTTCATAGTTTCTAACCCTAAATATTAGCAAGGTGAATTGTTACAGTAAAGAAGAGAGAGGAAAGGCTGAAGAGAGAGTTGCCCACGATGCTGTTTTCTCGGAGCTTGGAAGTTGCCTTGGACTTTTGATTAAAAACATTGATATGATTCCGGTTCAAAGTGGGTTTTTTTTTTTTATTTTATTTTTTTATTTTTTTTTATTTTTATGAACTGAACTAGCCAACAATTATACATATATCACCTTTGATTTTGAGATGGTTTCCAAAACTTATGCTCTCTGCCTTATCTCTATTTCTGTCAGAAAATAATATAAATTTTATTCTAGATTTCATCTAATAATTTAAATTTTTTGGTGAGATGATTTCTTGATATAGTATCAGAGTCTTGTTAACCCGGTCACGAGTTCAAATCTCACCACCTTCATTCTATTCGATAAAAATCAAGCACAAGATATTATAGGCATATACAAGTTTCAAATCCAAAAAGCTTTCACTTAAGAGAATATATTAAAGAATAATATTAAATATATTCTGAAATTTCACCTGTTGATTTAAACTTTTAGATGAGATGATTACTTAATAATCTTTACTATCGATCGCATTCGCAGGCTATCGTGGAATATACTACTACTACAAGGACTAAGCAAATCAAGCTTCATCCAGCTGATTTAGCAATGCAGCGGAGAAACCAGCATGTTGTGCAAAAATAGTTTTGAGTTTGATCAATGCTTTACTGAGATGTGAATTGGATATTGATGTTCGATTTACAATAAATCCTTTCAAATGCAAAACACAAACGAACAGGAACGATATATGCCACCGATGTTATTTCCCTTCAAAATCCTTGTAATCATTGTCTCGATTTGCTCTTACTTCTGCCCATCTTTTCCAGGGTGCCAACTAGTAAAGGAATGCAAATTCCCCGAGAAAGGCCTGCCCTGCGTGCTCCAGAGACTTCAGAGCTTCCAGCCCTTATGGCTTTTATGCCTATCTTTTCCCGTTCATCTGCATGGACTCTCCTTGGGAAATACAAAGCTCCATTCCCCGGTCGAATTCCAATCAGCCGGCCCAGCGGCACACTATTGTCTTGGAAGAAGGATGCTGTTGACTGTAAAAAAACAAAAAAACAATCGCAACACAAGGCTTACTTACCGTGGAAAAAACTTACGATGAAACCCTGATGCAGCAGGGGTTCTTAGTGATTTATTTTGGAAGTCGATGAAGATTTGATTGCTTTCTCAATTTTCACATGATTAGTGATTTGGTTTAAGTATTTGTTTGACAAGACAACTTGAAACAACGAGTAGAGTAAGAGAAGCACCAGCAACGCATGAACTTTTCAGAATTCTTTTCCCTGTGTCCCTACTATATGTCCTATGTAGAGATGGATATATCCATCTTACAGCTCATTCAGAAATAATTCCTGTGGGCGAAGTTCAAACCGGAAGAAGGTTCAGCTTACCAGACTGGGATAAATAAAAAACGCAGATTCACATGCCACAGAACATGGACGCACACGTGCACATGCACACACTTATATCAAGAACAACAGGAGGTGGAAAACGCAGAGTTTTACCTCAGTGTCAAGGTTGGAAGATGATAATGAAGTGAAACTAGATGAGCGTAAGCGCAAGGAATACGGTTCTACTGGAGCAGCCCGTATGCTCTCCATCACTCGAAGTCTTGTGCTCATCAGGCCGAGCGGCCATCCATTTGATTCTTCATTGTCCTGGGAATAGGCACTAGTTAATTAACACATGGCTGAACCAGATCAATCACCTACTTATTAACACCACGATATGTAGCCAATAAAACTCAATTGCATTTGAGGTCTGGCCTAGCGGGGGAAAGGGACTTGTTCCCTTCCTCTGCATCCAGGTTCGATCTTATTTATGCATGTTTGTCACCCTCGTAATGCCTTACATGTCTACTGGGCTTGCAGGGTGTTCAGTGGGCTCGGGAATTAGTCGTGGTGTGTATAAGTTAGCCCGGACACCTCGGTTATTAAAAAAAAAACTCAATGTCATCTGGACATTCTAAGTTAACAGCAGGCCAGGATCCTTAACAATCAAAAGAAAACTGAAAAACTACAGAAAAGGGAAATGACTGGGTCAGATAGAAAGCTATCATAGTCCAGCCCTTGAAAAACTAGAACAAAGAATTTTGTGTTTTGAAGATTCAACTCTAATGACTGTAACCATCAGTAAACTAAAGAAGATTACTTTCCAGAAATCAATTCCATGAGGCACCAAATGAATTCTCATAGCAGAATCAATTATAATTTTCCATTTCAGGGATTCTCTGTGTTATCTCAATCCTAAAGAGAAACTCTCAAAGTCTTTCCCAACAATACAATCTAGTAGAGATATCTACAAGATTTCCCAGAAAAGAAGGAAGAAAGAAAGAGAATCCTACAGGACTGGAACTAGCAAAACATTCTAGTACAGATACATTAAGCTTGGCATGCAACAAAACAAGAACCACCACAAAGAAGAAGGAATCTCACCTCTGCTGCCATGATGCCAGTTCTCTACTGCTCTGGTTTCATGGAAAGAAGAAGATGTTAACAGTCTCGCAGAGAATTCTATCACTCGCGTTTAAGTTAGGAAATGTGCATGAAAAGAGTAATGAGAGTCTTAGGCTCGCCCCAAATTCTTCCTTAAACTAGATACAATGAATGGCTCATGGGTCCCACATAGACAGTTTTTCTTTGACTAGCAGTTGACAAATCACCGCCAAGATATTCAACCGTTAAACTGACCGCCGTATTTTACAACCCTTTATTATGATCTGATCAACCAATAAAACAGTCCAAAGTGAAGTATAAGCTGGATTTTTAATTTTTTTTATGATAAACCTCCAATTTTATGACTTCAGGTTAATGGGATCTCTGCCCACCAGCCAATGGTTGATCAGAAGAAGCTTTACCTTAATTAGGACACAATATGCGGAGTAATTGAAGCATCACCCTGCACTGAAGGTAACAGGACACCTCATTAAGTATGTAGCTACCACCAAAATTATATCTGCATTTTTCAACCCAGCGATTCCTATATATATATATATATATATAATTAATACCTTATATTTGCTTTTATTCGTTGATGATTTGTGAAAAAACTTACTCTTTGTTAATTACAACACAAAGTAGCATATACCTATTAATAAGAATCAATAGAATCATACATAATTTATGAACTTATAGCATTTCGAAAAACCATTTCTGAACATACAGCATCAATGTAAAAAATTATCTCAACTCAAAATATTAAACTAATAAGTGAGGTCTTAATAATAATTTTATATTATTTTCTAACATATACCCTCAAATAAAAAATCTTTAACTTAAAATTTGTGTTTATAGCACAAGATTCATACTTAGTTTCTAAACTTACCTATTAGTGTTGAAGAATCATTTATGAACTTACAATATCAATATAAAAAAATCATGTTAATTCAAAAGATTAAGCTGATAGATAAGATTTCAATGATAGTTTTGTATATTTTATACTATTTTATGTTTTTTTTTTTTTTAAATAAAATAGTGAAATTTAAATTTATGATCATGTGGTAAAAAAACTATGATGTTATATCGAAAAATCTCTTTTAACTTAAGAATTTCAAGCAAGCAAGTGAGATTCTAAATATAATTTTATATTACTCTTCGAAATTAATAACGAATCTAGTATCAAATATTTAAAAGGGAGTATAATAAAAAATTGAATTGATTCTGATTTTTTCGAAAGGGGGGTGTAGTTTGGTGGACATCTAATTAAAGACCAAGAAAACGAGGCTATAAATTAATTAATGGTCGCCTATGACGCCTAAATTAATTAATGGCACCACGGTCCAAGGACGAAGGCGACATGGGAGTCAGATGAGCATTTATCACCAATGCATAGATGCACGGTATAAACTACATGTCAGGGTCCTTGATGCTGACATGTGGACAGAACAGTGGGCTATCAAGCCAAAAAAAAGCAGTGAGGAATCACGATCAGACAACAAGCGGGACCCAGTAGCGTACGTCAACGTGGCAATGAATGATGCAGTTGAAACTTGAAAGTAATCTATTAGTTAGCCAGCTCCCCTACGATGCCGACAACTTCTTCATCTCCCCTACGGCACTCCTCTTCTCGTTTCATTAAACATGTTTCGTTTTTTTATTTTTTAAAATTATTTTTAACATCAGATGAAATTGATAAAAAAAATTAAATTTAAAATAAAAAATATTTTTTTTTTTTTCTTTTCAAAAAACAATTTCAAACTAACAATCTGCTTCATGCAAGAATGCCCATTTTGAGATTTGTGTGACCGTAATAAAATTTTACCTGAGAGGTAAAAGGATTGAATCAAAACTTGAGTTTTATTCATTTGATAGGTGTAGATATATATACAGATTCACAATCCTATAAACTAGAAGGATTACAAGGGATTTACATAGTTTGAATTTAAATACAACAATTTGAATTTCAAATTACAAATGCTGGTTTATCTCTTATCCAAAGCTGTGTTGACAGAGTCTTGCTATTATGCCCCCTCAAGATGGAGCTCTGGAAAGAAGTCCAATCTTGTTTTTGAGTTCAAGGAATCTCTGTCGCGGTAATGGTTTAGTGAGAGCATCAGCTAGTTGATCTGCAGAAGCAACATGTGCAACCCGAAGAGCACCTGTTTGCACTTGGTCCCTTATGAAATGAAAATCAATTGCCACATGCTTCATGCGAGAATGAAAAACCGGATTGGAGCAAAGTTGTGTAGCACCAATGTTGTCACAATAAATAACAGGACAATAAGCAAGTGACACACCAAGATCAGTCAATAGATAGCATATAAAATTAATCTCCGCAGCAGTGTTGGCAACCGATCGATACTCTGCCTCGGTTGATGATCTAGCAACAGTTCGTTGCTTTTTAGAACTCCAGGAAATTGGATTTTTTTCCGAGATAAATAACATAAGCTCCAGTGGAACAAAAATTGTCTTTGTCACCTGCCCAATCAGCATCCGAAAATGCATGCAAGGTGAGTGAAGTGTCTGTAAATGCATGCAGCCCTATACCAGATTGTTTGTGAAGTTGTAGACTGTCATTACTGGTTCCTGCAAGATAACGCAGAAGCCTCTTTACACAAGACCAGTGATCTGTTGTGGGATTATGCATGTATTGGGATAACCTGTTGACAACAAAAGCAATGTCAGGTCTTGTAATGAGCAAGTATTGTAGGCTGCCAACAACCCGACGATACTCAGTAGGGTCCGAAAGAGAGGTTCCAGAATTGGCAACCAGTGGTGGACTTGTTGGCATGGGAGTTTGTACTGGCTTTGCTTCCAGCATTTTTGTCTGTGCAAGGAGATCAATGATGTATCTCCGTTGAGAGAGCAACAGACCACTTCTATTAGCAATGACCTCTACCCCCAAAAAATAATCCAGCAGCCCAAGGTCTTTAATTGAGAACCTTTGAGCTAAAATTTGAATGAATTGGTTGACAATGTCTTCATGGCTCCCTGTGACAATTAAGTCATCTACATAAACAAGCAGATAAATAATTTTACCATCAGCATTGAGCACGAAGAGGGATGTATCTGCATATGAGTTCTGGAAACCAAATTGCAGAAGAAAGGACCGCAGCTCTTGGTACCAAGCCCGAGGGGCCTGTTTTAGGCCATAGATTGCCTTGTGAAGCTTGCAGACGTGGGAAGGGTGATCTAGGTCAACAAATCCCGGTGGCTGGGACATGAACACTGAATCAGAGAGATGGCCTTGAAGGAAGGCATTGTTGACATCAAGCTGCCTTAGGGACCAGCCACGGCTTACTGCAAGACTAAGCACAATTCTGACAGTGACAGGTTTGATCACTGGACTGTAGGTTTCTTGATAATCAATTCCTGGACGTTGGTGGAAGCCTTTTGCCACTAATCTGGCTTTGAACTTGTCAAGTGTACCATCTGATTTCCTCTTTGTTCGAAAAACCCACTTGCATCCAATCAAATTTTGACTGGAATCAGGGGGAACAAGGGACCATGTGCCATTAAGAGCCAGAGCATCAAATTCGGCAGACATGGCATTACGCCATTTGGGATCAACAAGGGCTTGGGTATGTGTTCTTGGTTCTAGATCGGTGTGTTTGGCAAGCTGAGTGTTTAGGTTCATTTTGGTGATGGGTTTTCGTATATTGGACTTTGCTCTGGTGATCATTTGGTGGGTGGATTGCTGCAATTGGGGTTGATTTGGAATGGGATTGGATTGTGGTAACAAGCCAGAGGACGAGGAATGAGAAGTGGGAGACGAAGAAGGAGGATTACCTGAAGACAGCTGCTGTTGGGTGATCACTGCAGACGACGAGTCAAGTGGCGTTGATGTGTTTGTGAGTGGAATTTCAATTGGTGGGGGGATCCACGTGTTGATGGGTTCTGTAAGCTGTGAAGTAGTGGAAGCATGTAGATTATTAAAAGGAAAATGATTTTCAATAAATCTAACATGCCGAGATGTATAAATTTTAGATGTGGACGGATCAAGACAATAAAATGCACTTTGTGTTAAAGAATATCCAAGAAACACACAAGGTTTTGAATTGGATTCTAATTTATTTCTTGTATATGGACGCAACCAAGGATAACAAAGGCAACCAAAAATTTTGAGTTTGGAATAATTGGGTGAGGAGAGAAAAATCTTTTCATAAGGAGACACATTATTTAGGGTGGGTGTAGGAAGGCGATTAATCAGGTAAACCGCCGCGGCGAAGGCGTAAGGCCAATAAATTACAGGAATTGAAGCATTAGTGAGTAATGCTAACCCGGTTTCAACAATGTGGAGATGTCTCCGTTCAGACATGCCATTGTGTTCAGGTGTGTGAGGAGGAGTTGTAAAATGGGAAATGCCATTGGTAGAAAGAAAATCGACAAGAGCAATATACTCACCGCCGTTGTCAGAATAAAGCTTTTTAATTGGCATTTCGAAATGTTTTTCCACAATGGCTTTAAAACGAATAAATATATTTTTGACTTCCGATTTTTGTCTAAGTGGATAGAACCAAAGATACCTAGTGTAATGATCAACAAATATTAAATAATATTTGAAGTTATTTATGGATGTAACCGGAGATGTCCAAACATCAGAATATATAATTTCAAGAGGTGCTGACGAAGTGATTGTTGATTGGGAAAACGACAACTTATGACTTTTATTACTCAAGCAAGCATTACAAGAAAAATTATTGGTTTTAGAAAAATCAAGCTTGTTGCGGGAAACAATTTGTTTTAAAATTGGAAAAGCTAGGTGCCCGAGACGTTGATGCCAATCGGACAAAGATGTTTTATTGCATGAAAAAGCAAGCATAGGTGAGGAATGAGGCCACTCATAAACGCCGTCCTTAGTGTTCCCCTTCAGCAAGATTGCCCCCGTTTGGATGTCCTTTACAAAAAAAGAAGTGGGTAAGAACTCAATAGATACACGGTTAGATGTGCGAAATTGAGAGATAGATATTAAATTTTTCTTCATGGCAGGAACACACAGAATATTATTTAAAGAGAAAGAGTGAGTTCGGGTGTGTAGAGAAGTTGAACCGGTGTGGGTAATGGAGAGACCCGACCCATCGCCGATCATGATGTCGTCTGTTCCACCATATGGAGAGTGAATGGTAAGGTTTTCTAGATCAGCCGTAACGTGGTGGGAGGCACCACTGTCAAGTAGCCAGGATGGTGATTGGCTGGAACTGTTAGCGGCAAAGTTTGCTCGCGGCTGCCATGGAGTGACAGACGAGGATTGTGACCCAGATGATGTGCCTGTTTTTGGAATTGGAATGAAACAGAAGGAGGGACAGCGCTGTGCTGTATGTCCTTGGATCCTGCATATCTGACAGTGACCTAAGTATGGTCGAGATGGACGATTACCTTGATTGGGGTGCTGATTGGGTGGAGGAGCAGAGGGAAACCTGCTTGGGGTGGATGAATTGGGACGCCATGGTTGATTGCTTGCCCCAGAGTGATTAATAGGGCGCCAACTGGTTGGTTTCTTGTTGGCAATGTTGGCAGTGGCTGGGAATTGCAGTGGGTCTGTTGGTGAAGGAAGCACAGAGGCTTCAAAGTTGAGTAATTTCTCATGAAGTTCTTCAAAAGAAATTGGCAAATCCCTAGCTTGAACAGCACGAGTAAGTTCTCGGTATTCGTCACCAAGACCATCAAGGATTTTGTCAGTTAAATCTTCAGTGTGAAGAGGTGCTCCCAGAAGAGCCAATTCATCGGCTTTTGCTTTCACAGACTGTAAGAAAGAGGTAACACTGGATGAACCTTTGGTTAACTGCTTGAGTTGGGTTTTTGTTTGTTTAATTCGGCCACGGGATGGAGTGGCATAGGTTGTAGCCAAAATGTTCCAAGCTTCTTGAGAAGTTTTGGATTGGGCAATGAAGGGTATGATGGATGGTGAAATGGATCCGATAATGGCATTCAAGATCAATTGATCTTGTCGGACCCATGGTGTGTATGCAGGGTTGGGACTGGTGGTGTTGTCGGTTGTAAGAGTAAGAGGTGGGCATGGTGTAGAACCATCAATGTATCCCAGGAGATCGTAGCCAATAAAAAGAGTGTTGAACTGTAGCTTCCATGAAAGATAGTTTGTGGAGTTGAGTTTGAGGGGGATTTGTGCAGCAATGTTGAAGCTGATAAGGGAGTGTTGGTTTTCATTGCTGCTGGTTTCAGTACGTAAGGAGGTGGCCATTGTTGAACAAGAGAAGTGGTTGGCGAAAAAAAAAAAAAATTGTATTGGCTTACAGCTCTGATACCATAAAAGGATTGAATCAAAACTTGAGTTTTATTCATTTGATAGGTGTAGATATATATACAGATTCACAATCCTATAAACTAGAAGGATTACAAGGGATTTACATAGTTTGAATTTAAATACAACAATTTGAATTTCAAATTACAAATGCTGGTTTATCTCTTATCCAAAGCTGTGTTGACAGAGTCTTGCTATTAAGAGGAAGGTCAGGGTATGTTATGATCACCTTGTACAAGAATATAAGCATGTGTTGGCGTTAATATGATGATTGTTAAAATAATTAAGATCAAATACAAAAAAGAGGTTAGAATTTTGAGTGATTTGTATATTATGAGTGTTTAGTCTTAATCTAAATACAAATAAAGTATATATAAATTAAACAGAAAGTATTATTCTATTTTTAATAAATAATATTAAATAAGACTACATCAATATTATTTAATAATAATTACTAAAAATTTATATAATTATTAATTTTAAAGCTCGTAAAATTAATCGAATCAGACATAAATTAGGATACCAACAACCAGATCAGGGTTCGAGCGTTGTCACTTCTCTGAAGCTGTGCACCTAGAACCCAGGATCTATCGAGGTTCTGTAAAGCACCTCTACCTTCTCGACTCGCTTCTTTGTTCCTTCTCCCTCTCGAAGGAAATGAAATTCCCCGTACAAAAAAGGACACCTGCAGCTGCTAAATGGGAAATCACTTGAAATAATGCAAGAAAAGTTGTTTAACGTATCCCAGAGAATGACATTCCAAACGGGAATATTAAACAATGCAAGTGGAAGATGAATCCAAATTGCTGGATGATTAATGTTTTGATTTGAAATGTAACCATGCATTGATGAGGAAGGAAATGAAGATGGCCCTTCTGTAGTTTTGAAAAAATAAATGTCATTAGGCCTGTTGGGGTGGATCTCCCGAGTTTGCTTGAGCCGATGGTACTTCTCAACAGGGTTTTCAGTTATTTTGTTTCGGCCGATCATTAAAAAGTTGTGTAAGTTTAAAAAATAAGATAAAACAATTATTTTTTTATCTCAATTTAAATTCTGATTCATTTGGATTTTTTGGCCAAATATCAGCCGAAACGATTTGGTTTCGTTCCATCCGTTTTGTTTCGGCCAAATAATATTTCTTTAAAATAATAAATAATTTTACAATATCAATCATATCTCTTAATCTGACCATTAGATTGAAATGAAATTTTACGAGGAGTCTCTTGACATATTTATATATATTATGTTAAAATTTCAGAGCAATCAGATAATATAATGACCTTGCAAGATTGATGATGACATTCTCAAAATATTAAACATATTCATAATTTTGTTCAAAAAAATCATTTTATTGTGTTTTTTAGATTAAATTGTACAATTCTAAATAATTTTATTTTTGAATTTGAACTAATTTTTTTTAAATTAATATATATATATATATATATATATATAAACAGTACAGTTTCAAAACAAGATGTCAAATCCAAAACCGAAACTTTTCGTCCAATTAAAAAAATGAAACATCAACTGTAACGAAATTGTGAACATGATTTTCAGCGGAGACTTCGGGATTTAGTGCTAGTTAAGAATCTGTAGTCTGCTTACATGTATATTAAATGGGAGGAAAGAAACATGAAAAGGCATAAAATAAATAAATAAATAAATAAATAATGTCTAGCAGGCGTTTTTATTTTTGATCACAAATGAGATCAAGCTACGGTTTTTGCATCTTTGCTCATTTCAAATGATGAAGACTCGTTGCAGAAGCTAGGGATCTGCCATATTTGTTGTTTATTTCCTTTGTAAGCTAGGGATCTGTCATATTTTGATGTCACTTATTTATTTATTTTTAACTTGGTTGACTAAAATTTGACCAATTTTATTAAAATTAATTTTAATTGGAGGGTTTAATTGAAAAAAAAATTGATCTAGGAATGAATTGAACATGATATTTTTTTAATTTATTTTTAAGCACATAAAAATAATAATATGAAAACAAAAGGAAAGAATAAATAAATATTTTTTTATAAAAAAAAAACACATGCAATTTTAAAACATAAAAAAAAAACATATTCTTAGACAAATAATCTCAAACTGCCTTTTAAATGGATGTAGAGAGGCTGATTTCATCTAATGTATAATAAAGGATTTTAAATGATTAAATCGGAGAAGTAAAGATGCTGAGAATATTCTTATCCGATATAGAAGATTTTAGATTAGTTATATATTATTATAATAAAGTATTGCACTTTAATCATCAAGGTCGTTGTAGTATAGTGGTGAGTATTCCCGCCTGTCACGCGGGTGACCCGGGTTCGATCCCCGGCAACGGCGATTGCAATTTGTACCCTCCCTTTCTTGTGAAGAATATCAATGCGAGAGACTAACAAATTGTGATCCAAATACTTTATGACCCTTTTCTGCATTTGCGCCAAGAGGTAGGGTTGGCTAAGGCCCATTTAGCATTTTATTTATTTATTTATTTTGCGTTTTTATTTTGATTTAGCAAAACGACGATAACGAACTTAAACTTCTGCTCTTTTCGAATTGCTTGTCGTGATGCTCGGTTTTTTTTTTTATATATATAAAAGATATTCAGGTATAAAAAAATATTCCTTATATAAATTTGAGTTAAACTAATATAGAATATCTAATTAAACTTGTGGTCCAAATTATAATTATGATAACCCGATAAAAAACTAAAAATAATTATAATTTTTTTTTTAAATAATTTTAAGACTTGTAACTCAAGTCATTAGATATAAAGTATTTAATCTAAAAAAATCATGATTACAGAAGAATTTTTGAAAAAATAGTTATTTAGAAAATCAAAATCACTATTGTTATTAGTAAGTAATATCACCATCATCATTATTATTAATAATATCATTGTTACTAGTGCTACAACTATCATCATCATCATCATTAAAACAATAAGAGCCATGAACTTGATTTGAAGGATATAATTTTTTTGACAAAAAGACTAAGAAAAAAATAAGAAATTTTAAAAAAGAGGGATTAAATTGAAACTATATCATCATTGAAAATATCTAAAGAAAATAATAAGGAATCAAAAGAACAAGGGCTAAATTGAAACTATTATTATCATTGAAAAAATAAAAATTATAAACTTGATTTGAATGATAAAATTAAAAACTATAAAAATTTTAACAAAAAAACAAGGTGAAAGAAATAAAAATAGAAGGAGCGAATAAATAAAAAAAACTATATACACAAATAAAAACCAAGTTAAGTTGAAGAAAAAAAAACTTTAACAAAAAAAACGACAAATATAGAAATCAAAACTAAAAGGATTTAATCTGAAATACCATTAGCAATGAGGATCATAGTTTATTTATAGGGTAAAAGTAGTTTTATTAGCAATAAAGTAGTTTTATTTAACCAACACGCACCACTCCTGGTGAAAAAGAAGAAGACGAGGAGTAATATAACATAAAAAATATATTTTTTAATATACGTGTCATAAAAAATGCATGGTTGTTTAAATGCACCATCGTGTGCATAACAAGCTTCAAATATTTTCTAAATAATAAAATTATTTTTAAAAAAACTAACAATTAACAAACAAAATCGAGATTAAAAGACGCTAATATCCTTGATCTCAATAAATTATTTTTTATCTGGATATAAGAATACATGCGTAACTTTATTGTAAATGAAAAACAAAAATACAAATATTGACACTTTGTCTTGACTATACAAATATTTAAAATACTTATTAAAAATAAGTCAACAAAAGCTAACAATTCACATGACAATGCAATGCAGTTACTTGTGAGTGTATGCGACACTGATGATGATTTGGGCCTGGCGCAATTCTGACCCTTGAAATCATTTTAGTTTTGTTATATTCTAAGTTAGGGAAACAGTTCTTGCCGATGATCCATGGGTCTTGTGGTTCGGTGCTGGGTCCTAGATGAACCAGGGTTCGGTTATCGGCATCCACGGGGATGGCTTTCAGCAATAATAATAATAATAATTCCTCAACAAATGAGGTATTCTAAAATACCTCTTTTCTCATCAATTTAATCCTATATATATATATATATAGTTTATATATATATATATATTAACTATTTTATGATATTTACTAGATAATTTATAAATATTAACTTTTTTTATGGAAATAGAATATAAATATTAAGAAATCTGATTATATATATATATATATATATATAGTTTATATTTATATATATATTAACTATTTTATGATATTTACTAGATAATTTATAAATATTAACTTTTTTTATGGAAATAGAATATAAATATTAAGAAATCTGATCGTCGGTATTTATTGTTATCCTTAATTTTCTTATTTAAATAGTGTCCTCTTGAGTTAAGGTTCAAATATATTATTATATAGTATAGAATAAAGGCCGATAGATACCATCAAGTCGTTGTAGTATAGTGGTAAGTATTCCCGCCTGTCACGCGGGTGACCCGGGTTCGATCCCCGGCAACGGCGATATATTTTTTACGTCCGACTTTTTAGAGAGAGCCCATTGGGACGAGCCATCTCATTTTGTGTTTGAAACTTTGAATAGCAACAGCACGCAAGAAAATCTCTTTGAATGACTGTCAGCGGAGAAATTATCATATTAGCAGCTTATTGTCCGCATTATCTATCATTTTAATTTTAATTTTTAATTTTTTATGTTTGAAAAAAAAAATGTTGAAGCCATTAAACACTCTTTAATGATATTATTAAATCAAAAAAATAATTAAAATATAGTTTATTTCAAAAAACATTAGGACAAAAACATACCATTCTGGATCAATCTAAATTAATTTTAATCATATTTATCCCGATTAATAAGAGAAAGTATTAAAATATGCAATTGGTCCTAGTTAACAACTCAGTAGACATGTTCAAGGAACTCAATTGTTGTTTACTTTTTTTTTTTCTTACAGCCAAGTTATAATGTTGCCCTTACGTAGTAGTAGTACCTCCTGAGTTAATTATGATGATCCGATGGCAGTTTCATCATTAAAATAGAGATCATCCAGCACTGAAATAAGTGAACTGTCTCCATAAAATATTCAGTGAGGTGTTGATGGTGGTGTCACAAACGGGTGGTTTGAGAACTCAAATAAAAGATTTTTGAAAAACAAAGATTTTTTTATTTAATTTTTTTTTATGTATTCTTGGATTATTAATGTTAAAATTAATTTTTTAAAATATTTTTCAATAAAAAATACTTTAAAAAACAATTTAAATTAAATTCCATCAAAAAAAAGAAAAGTGGGTGTGATTATTGGCCACTACTTTATATATTCTTACCTGCCAGTTCATGCATCTCAATCTACCCATCATCATGACTGCTTCCTATTTGTATGAATAATTGAATATTGGTGAAATGGGGCTCCAAACTCATAAACATATAGTACCCACTAGATGGGTATTTTGAATCCACTGTTCAAACCGAAACTTTTTCTACAAAAAAACGTTTTTTGTCTCAGGTGATGTTAATGCTATATTAAAAATAAAGAATAATAATAATAATAATAATAATAATAATGGAGAATTGGGTAATTGACTTGAACAGATTTAATAACTTTGGTCAATTTGATAATATAATAAAAAAACAAAAGAAACAATAGATAAATCAAACCAAAAAAATTGATACAAGTCAATCTAGGTTAATCCAATAAAATCAAGCCCATGAACATGAGATCGACATAATCTCACAAGAAGAAAAAAAAAAAAAAAAAGCTCAATTTTAATATTAAATGATAATTTTTTTAAAAATTATATAAAAAAAACCTATTATTTTTTTTAACTTAACTCGTATTAGCTTTTCAAACTTGTAACATGAGTCTTAAGGCTCAAATTACCTCTTACAAGGAAAAACACAAAAATATCAGAAAGTTAGATTCCAGATCGACGAAATATTGATGAAAGAAATTGAAAAGGAAAGTTTCAATAGAAATATCTAAAACAAAACAAATAGTAATTAAAAAAAAATAAAAACCAAAATTTAACATAAAAAAATTAATGAAGTATTGAGAAATAAGAGTGAAAAAAATTCTATTCAGAAAATGATCCAAAACAAAACAAAACAAATAGCAATTAAAAAACAGGGATCAAAATCAATAAATTAAAAAAAATCAAATAAGGATGAATTTGAAAAAAAATCCAATAATATAAATTATTTCAAATAAAATAATTAGTAACAAAAAAATAGAGAGCAAATCTAATAAATAAATAAATGAAAGGGTTACTTTGAAAATTTTGAGGGTCACACATAGAAATCAAAAGGATAATCATATTTTTATGGTGAAAAGTAATATATGTCGAGGAGCACGCTGGATTAATATGGCTTTTTATTTATTTATTTATTTATTTTTATATGATCCTAAATTAGTTGGGGGTAGGAATTAGGATCAGTCTACAAGTACTTGTTCTCCTCCCATGTGAGAGGCTGGAACTTCCTTCACCTAAACATGACAAAACATAAAGTAGTCATCGGTCTGAAAAGTTCAGCACGTCAAAAAGGTAAAAGACTTCAAGGCTAGAGAACGCTATCAAAGTTGGAAAAAAAGGGAAGTCGTCCCACCACCATTCACGGAGTTCAGCAATCATTTTATTTATTTTTAAAAAAAAATCTAATAATTTAACCAAATTAACTTTATTCTTATGTTGCGAACCCAGTGGTTTACCGGCTGCCTGAATACTTCTTGCCCACTCGTTTGGTGGATCTAACTAGCTGTAATCGAGAGTAATAAGTTGACAATGCCGGGATTTGTTTTTTTCTTCTTAACTTTCGGCCTATGAACACAGCTACACCTGGGTAACTTAAATTATTTAATAAATGAAAGAAATGCAGGCTATTGTATTAATTGCATGAATAATTGAGAAATTGTAGGAAATATGTGCCTGAATACTTTATTTTCTGGTGTTATGTCTCTTCTATTCTATAACTATGTTTTAAATAGAAGTCATAGCGAACATTATAATATATATTTTTTCTTAAAATAATTTACATTTTGTCTTTTCTAGTCACAACTAATCGATTAATTCACATTTACATGCAAGGAAATTCAAGTCCCTAAATATATTACAGCAGAAAAACACCATTTCTGCTCTATCTCGAGTTTGAACTTGTATGCAGGCAAATTGAGAAACTTAATGCACGGTTTCCCGACCTAGCTAGCTAAAGGAGGATTTGTACATTTACTGTAGATTCTATACAGTCCATAATATTAGAGCTAAGTGTCTGTTTGTTACTTTGGTTGGTTGAAGTTGCTTTTGAAAAATGCTTTTCATTCAAAAATAAATTAAAATAATATTTTTTAATTTTGATATCAGCACAAAATCAAAATAATTTAAAATAATAATAAAAAAATCATTTTTTTCTCCAAAAAAGCTTTAGATTCTACTAACGCTCTACTAAGGTCCTATTTGACACTGTTTTTCAAAAGTATTTTTGAAAAACAATTATTTTTAGTATAAGTAAACCTCATTTTTCATAAAACACATTTTATTAACGTAGGTGAGCGAGTAAAACCCCAATTATCCAAAATTCTTATAAAAAATATATATCCTGATTCGAACTCTATATCTGCTGATGTGCAGATTACAGGCTATTTAAACACTACAACTCGGGACAGCAGCAGCAACTCATTGCGCCATAAATTTGAAACTCTCTCCTCTCATCCCATATGATCCAAGAAAATGGTCGCTGTCTTATTTGAGGATAAGATTAATTGGCAGGTGAAGCGTAGGGATATTCAGTACCTAACTATTTAATTACAGCATATGATACTCTTCTCTTTAGTATAAATCCTGGAGATTTGAGCAACTAAATTTAGGTTCATTTTGCATTAAATTCTAGTAGTTGATTGGAAATAATTAAAGAAACATAATTAAATGCTATATAATATAGTATAATATACACTTTATTAATTAGATAATTGATACCTTAACTCATACTCTCATACCTTAACTCTTGGAAGGATGAAAGACAATTGATAACAGTAAAACAAGATCACAAGTAAGAACACAAAAGAAGACCACATAAATAAAATATATGTAGTTTTATCTTTCCCACTAAACATAATTCAACATTATCTAAAACCACCCACTGTAATTGAACAGAGACCTCATTTTCTTTGACCATAAAAATTAAAATCATGGCACATACTGCTCTTCCTTGCTCTCTCCGAAACCATTCTGGCTGTCGTACTTTTGCATGGAGTTATCGTACTCGTACTTCGAGTTCTCGTTGTTGTTGCTGTAATAACCTCCAGTATTGTAGTTGTTTCTTGAGTTCTGCAGCTGGTACTGGTTTGGGTTGAGGTTTCTGTTCTCATTCTTGACGTCATAGTAGTACTTTCCTTTTTCCAAGTACCTCGTGTCACTCATGCCGAGCTTCTCGTCGTTGCTGTAGCCATTGGCACCGCTGTAGTAGTAGTTGTTGCCGTTCTGGTTCCCCGTGCTGGTGTATCCGCTTTCTTCAAGGCTTGTTTCTCCAAAGTTTTGTTGCTGCTCCTCCTCATAAGCGTTGTTGCTGTAGTACTTGGTGTTTGGTTTGGTGGTGGTGGTGGTGGTTGTGTCTGTTGGATAATTGGTGGAGCTTTCTTGGTTTTGGTTCTGGGTCTTGTATGGCTGGTAAGTGGTGGTGGTGTAGGGTGCACCAGCTAGTTTAGTGGTGGTGGGGAACTGGGTGGATTCTTGACCATATAGACCATAACCATTCTGGTTGTCTCGGATGAAGGCTGGATCTAGATCCTGCTTGCTCAACTCCTCGTCTTCTTTGCTGGGGAGTGTTTTATCTTGAGCGTTATTGTTGTTGATGGTGGTGGTGGAGGGAGTGGCGACGGCGGCACTGACTTTGCTAAAGAACTGGCTCTCTCTGGCATGGATTTGAACAGAGAAAATGGCAAGGAGAAAGAGAGCGGAAATGACTCTTGGAGAGGGATCAGCCATGGCTTAAGAAAGGATAGCGTTGCTGTGTATTGCTAGTCTTGGAGAGTGGAGATGGCAGAGTGTGAAGGTGCAACCTTTATATAGAAAGAACATTCAATCACTACAATTTTTTCTACAGCATTTTCTACTCTTTTAGGTGGAGATGGAGGGAATTGGTGATGATTGTGGTCCCTGCTCGTGACCAAACTTTAACTAAACAACTCCTTTTTCTTTATAAGTATGTGATTTATATCATATTTATTTATCTTTCAGTAATTAATTTCGTTAATATTTGCATTTCTTTTTCATAATTTAATGACTAACCTCAGTGATTTATATCATTTTCTTTTTAATGACTTAATTTCGTTCCCTATAAGATCAGCTAGCTAGTTCCAGCGACACCTATAAAAATCTCATAATTCAAAGGAAATAATAACCAATATTTGTTTATGCGATCTAGTTTTTCGTATCTTCTAAGCAAACCAAACTAGATTGCGGGACATGAAACAAGAGTCAATCTCAGAAATTTCTCTGACGAGGATCAAAAGGGGTTAACCACTAGCTGACTGTCCATCAACTGAAATATGAAATTATCAAAGTGTCCTTCTCCATCAATGATCATGCCCTTTCCTAAACGGGGTGAATGTGAAGGGCAATTTGGCCACTTCGAAAGGAATATGATGATATGCTAGCTATGGCCGGGTAATTATGCCATAGATTGAGGTGGTGGGACAAAGCAAATATATAATTGCCATTATTTAGGGCAGACAGCATGTGCCCAGCCCCCCCCGCCCTCTTCAACTTTGTTTGATTTCATGTTACAGCACATACACGTCAAACACTCTAACTACGCGGATTGACTCACCTCCATTCACGCTTCGCATGCGCAAGAATTCTCCATTTTTTCTTTTCTTCTTCTTCTTGTGTGCTCAGACTTGAGAACGCATCTCGTAATATTCCCTAATTTTTTGAGCAATATTTACAGCCATTCCCTGACGTTGTTCTACTTACAGTTTATGAATCGCACCCTTTAGAATCTTCATAATAGTATGTGTATTTAAAAGGTTTTATAAATGAATATCGATCAAATCTGATGCAAGGTTTTCTTTGATCGAACACAAAAGTCTTAAGAGCACGATTAGTTGTTACCGTCTGTTAGGTGGATGCTTTTGAAAAAACTCTTCTGCTGTATTGATTGATTTCATTATCCGAATAAAAACTATTCACATTCAAGATAAGGGTGTCATTTATGACCTAGCAACTTCTTAATCTATTCATTTATTTTTTTCAATTTAGAGGGGCCTCGGCCTCTTCTTGTGGTTGAGGAGCGGGTTGGAAGAACTTGGAACTTGTATTTCACTGCTTCATGCATCTTTTTTTATACATATAATTGTCATTTACACTGTTATCTGTCTCTTCACTTCACTGATTCACTATTTATCAATGAACTCCAGAATTTACCAGGCAGCATCGCATATGGAAAAAGGGAAAGTAAAGCACAGCCACCATGTCCTTTCAAAGCTTAGAATATGATCATAGCAACTGTTTAAAGGAACAAAGGTAAAGCTAAAGGTAAAGAAGCTTCCATGGTTCGTGCATTTGTGAGGTATAGCAGTTCATTAGCGGCCCATGCAATGATTAGACACGGTCACATAGTTTAATCACATTTACCCTTTTTTTTAGATCAGTGTAAACCTATTTTTTAAGATTTTTTTGCGGGGTTAAGCGATTAAAATCTTGATTATGTCAGATTCTTAGCCTATCATAATTCGAAACCAAGACAGATCTGAAGTTTTTTTGCCAAGCCGTGCCGACTTCAATAACACTTGCCTCCAAAAAAAGGAAAATGAGATAAAATGATCCATGGGTCCAGGTTCCACCACGTCCTGAGAAAATCTTGACGGTAAGGATAGGAGGAGATGAGGGTGTGGAAGTACAGCGAGTTCCAGCAAGGGTTCGCAAGTTTTCTATTGCCTCCCATCGGGTTGTCACGACGCTTCTGGTTAATTTGACCCATCAATTAAAGGAAAAAGGAGTTTTGATTTTTCCTTTTTCTTTATTTGAGTGGTTTATCTTCCTTGATTAGCGGACCGAGGGAGGGAGGGAGCTTGTCAAAGTGGGTGATGGCGTTGGCAATTTAGCAGTCTAAGGGGGCAAAACAACAGGAAAAGTAAAAGAGAGGCATCCCAATTTTATTTTTTTCCTTGCTCCCGCCGATCCATTCCAAATGCCAGCCTGAATCATATCTGGGTCTCATTTTTATTTTGTTTTTTTGCTAAAATGAGAAAGCGTTTGATAGAGATTAAGAAAATGAAAAATAATCACGGAAATAAGTAGCTAATGCAAGAGTAGTTTGCAAGGGTATATAAATTAACTCTTAATGATGTTTGGTGAGTTAATAAATTGATATATAATTAAATTATTAATGATGATTGATGAAAGTGAAATAAAAAATTACTCAACGCATTGTTTGAAAATTTAAGAGGGGATAATAATAATAATTACTTAAGGTTTCAAACCCGTGGAGCTTCTTAGGTTAATTTTCACAATTGTCTCAACATACATCGATTTTTTTTTATTAATAAAGGTGTTTAGATTAGCTTGTGCACACCTCAACTAATTTCACGAGTTTTAAAATTAACAATTATATAAGATTTCAGTGACCATCATATTAATAACTACAAAATTTAAACCTAAAACCTCATTAAATACATTGATTTTTGGTGCTCTTGTTGTTTCTCGTTTACACTGGATAGTTCTCCGGCATATATCAGTGAACGGAATCAATGGATACCACAACTTCTACCCTTCCATTTGCCAGGGTAATCTGCAGGTCAAGACGATGACACAATATGTTTCATGGTATAACCAGAGTTCATGGTATAAACCCGCAACATGTTTCTCAAGAATCAAAATCAGAAAATGGATTCCAGAGAAGAAGTGACAACATAGAACAACACTAAAATAACATCTTGTGCAAAAAACCTGTGGTATATTTAGCATTTTCATCTTTTCATTTCATAGATGACATATTTTCTTAGATATTTTTATTTGTTTATGAATGAAAATATTAATTGTATTGTAATTATCCACGTGGAATCCTTTATCTGAATATTTCTCTTCTACGTTTTCAACCTCTAATAATGCAGATAATCAATACATATCATGCTTCACCTAAATCTTTCATCTCATAATGGGGTTTCAAAAATTATTTCAATTTATTAGTGGGTGCAACCTTACTATCAACAATCAAGATATCATCAAAAATACTTAGATTTAGATTTGATCATGGTAGAGGATATTACAAGTTTCCCTTCTCTCATATATCAACACACGTGTCTTTCCATGAATCTTTAAGATTTCTCATGGATAATGATTAGCAGGACAGGAATAATGTTGAGCACTGTGAATATTATTGTATAATGACTTGTTGCTGGGATGAACTGAAAGAAAGCTTCGTTAGAGGGTACTGTTGTTTTAGCACTTGAAGCAATAAGCTTCGGGTGTGGAAAATATTTTTGAAAAAAATTAAATATTTTTATTTAATTTTTTTATTATTTTAATTTATTTTTAAATAAAAAATACTTTAAAAAACAATCTCAGCCACACTACAAATCAGTCAACTCATAATTCCTCTGGACTTGCATCTTCGCCGACACCACACTCGGGATCACTGTTAAAAAATTTTTGCAACAGCTTTATAGAGTTTGATAATCTTCTTTGCAATTTAGAAATAGTTTTTGAAGTTAGATTTGTGTTTAGGAGAATAAGGTAATGTTCAGGGTTTTTTTTTTAAACCTATCAAAATGGATTAAGAAAGGGGAAATTTACAAGGAAGGGGCCGCCGGCTTTGATCTACCGACAGCAAGCTGGGGGAAACACGATCCCAACCAGAAAAGAGAAAAGGCCTAAAAAGGCTTACAAGAATACCCACCCATGCCTTAAAAGGCTTACAAACCCCCTGCAAAGAAAACAAGAGCAGAAGCTCGAAGGAGAGATGAAGCCAGTCCAAGAATCCCCTAAAAAACAGCCCTTCAAAATCGCCTGGCCCAGTCCAGCTGAAACAAAGAGGACTCATACCAACGGCATTTGGCCCAAAAAGGAACCCCGCAAAAGCCCCTTCGCAGGCTGAAAACCCCAGAACTCGCAGCCCAAGGGTCGAGCCCACTAACCGCCTAAACGAAAGCCAGCTTAAGGCCCAAAAAGGGAGCGCAAAGGCCAAGCCCACGACGCAGCCCCAATCCAAACCTGGGATTAGTGAACATCCCACTGATGCAGTATACTTTGAGAGATCTGGGCTTGACTCCCAAGATTGGCAAGCTTATCCCGAATAGTTCGAATAATCTCATTTCTTGTATGCGTGGCACTACAGTAGACTTGGTTATAGAGGCGTCTATTCCTTTCGCACCAAATGTGATAAACCGAAGCAGCCATGATCAAACCTGCAATGTTGTGCTTAGGGTGATTTTTGTTGTGGAACTCATTTACTGCCCACTCCCAGGCCCTATCCCACGGAAGCCCTGGCCAGTTGAGACGACCCCGAGAAGCCACCTCCTGCCAAACTTCTGTGGAATACCTGCAAGTGAAGAAAAGATGGTCGTGGCTCTCTGCAAGGCCACTAAACAGAATGCAATCCCTGTTAACGGTACCCACATTGTGCACCCTGTCCATCGTTCTCAGCCTGTTCTTAGAGGCTAGCCATAAGATGAAGGCATGTCTTGGAATATGCCATCGATTCCAAATCAGGATACTTCCCTTCACTGTCTGCTTGGTAGTCCTGACATGCTCCCAGATGGATTTGATTGTGCAATCACGCGATGCATGATGAACCCACTCCTGGCGATCAACACGCATAGCGCTCGGGTGAAAGGGAATGGTTTGCCACGCTACTTGAAGGGGACCATAATCAGAAGGAAAATCCCATTGGTTACCGGAGACGATGGACGAGACCTTTGCCTCCCATGCAAGCCCAGTGTGACTCAACTCACGAGGGGAAAACATATCACACAATCTCTTCCCATCAGGGAGCCAATAATCCAGCCACAGGAAGGTGTCCTCCCCATTCCCAATTTTCACAGTGAAACTGCCCCTCACAAGCTCCCTAACCTGGAGAAGCTTCCGCCAATTCCAGGACGTTTGGCTGGGATTGGGATGGTCCAAAAGGATCTCCCCCTTAGGAGATAAGTTTTGACCCACGAGACCCAGATAGAGGAGTGATTTGTTAAAATCTTCCATATGTTGAAGATAAGAGTTGCACGGTTCCACTCCTCCAGCCGCTTGAGCCCCAAACCACCTTCAGTCATCGGGCAACAAACATCTAACCAAGCTACTTTTGCATCTCCACGGCTAAGGGAAGGACCCCTCCACAGGAAATTTCAGGGTTGTTTTTGAGTAAAAAACAACTTATGCAAAATTAGAGGATATTTTGTGTCACCGTCAGGCTTTGCCAGTTCCGACGTGATTAGCCGGAATTCAATTTCCAGGAGGCATCATCCATGAGGACGACACGTCTAAAAGCTTCTAGGCTTGGAGTTGAGCCGAAAAGCTTCTAAAATAACATACCATTTCCTTACAAATAAAAATAAAATAAAATAAAATAATTGGAATTTAGTTTATTGACTGACTGAGTTTAATAATTTCAACTAGTTTAAAAAATATAAGCAACAAGCTGCAATGACAATAAATAAACTAACAAAAAAAATATCATTGAAAAAATACCCTATGAAGTATGTCAAAAGCAAATAGAATAAAACTATAAAGGTTAATTGATAAACAACCTAAAAGTGAAAAATTGAAAAACATTAATGAAAATAAAAGCAACAAAAAAATTTAGATGGTTAATATGTAGGAAATATGCTGCCATATAATTGATGATCTTTATGGAAGGAAGTTAAATCTCATGCATGTGAATTCTCTTTTCAAACTTTGCTAGTAGGATGTTTGGATTCAATTTTTCAAAATAATATAATGTAATATAATATAATTTTAGTGTTTGGTTTGAATTCAATTGGTAAATAAATTGAATTTAATTGTTTAAAAACAGATAAAATTCAATTCAATTCATTTTTTATATTATTCTCATTACATTTAGTTTATTTCTTTTAAGGTCTTAACAAAAAAAAAGAAGTTAGAGGAGTACTTTAAAAATATTAGTTTAATATTAAATTTCTCCAGTTATAATTGTAAGTTGACCTATGATTTATTATTTTAGCATTTTTGTATATGGGATTTTATTTGAAATTAAGTTCTTACTAAAAAAAATCAAATGTAAGAATTCATTATAAAACCTCTTAGTTCAGGATTTCAATCATGTTGAAAGTGATCTTGAAGTACTCGAAAATATGAGGAAGATCAAAACATGCAATAAAGATATAAAAAAAAAATTATTCAGCGGTTAAAGAAAAGGAAAACATAGAACTTATGTTTTTTTTGTTAAAATAAATTAAATTATAATAAAAGAAGTAAATTTCAAATCAATAAAAGTATAAAGGATTTGAAAGTAGAAATTAAAAGAAAAACTTGTTTGATATTGTGATAACTATTTCTTACAAGTGTTTTTTTTTAAATATATTAAAATAATATATATTTTATTTTAAAAAATTTATTTTGAACATCAATACATTAAAATAATCTGAATATATATATATATATATATATATATATATATATATAAGAAATTTGAAAAAAGAAAAAAGAAAATAATTTTGTTTTATTACAAAAACTACGTCGTAAGAGCAAAAGAAAATCATTCGAAAAACACCATTCTTTCTGGAAAATTCCACACCTTTCTTCCTGGCCCTGAGCATGTTCTAGACACATCCTACTCTGTCATTTTATCCCCAACTCTTGCCCAGCAAAACCAACACCAAATCCCCAACGAGCAATAAAATACTACAACTCCAGCACAGCAGCGTATAACCAGTTTTTGTACTCTCAAGTTTTAGCAGGAAATTAGTTAAAGAAGAGTAGAAATCTCATTATAGTAATGGGTGTGGATTACTACAACATATTGCAGGTTGACAAGAATGCTAAAGATGAAGACTTGAAGAAGGCTTATAGAAAGCTTGCTATGAAATGGCATCCTGATAAGAACCCGAATAACAAAAAAGAAGCTGAGGCCAAATTCAAACAGATCTCTGAAGCTTACGAGGTTAGTATCGTTATCACACTACCTCGTATCTCTTTTCTATACATAATAGTTCTTAATTTCTATATGTTTTTAATGCTTTCTGCATAAGGTGATAGCTCTGTTCTAGAGGGCAGCTGCTTTTCTGGGCTGTCGGCAATTGGTTTCACGTTGAAATTCACATTTTAGGATCTGGGTTTTGTTTTTTCCCCATAATTGTTGGCCTTTTCAGGATTTCCCCATCAAAATTTTCTCTGTTTTTATGGTGTATAGCTAATTTTGGTCTCTTTATTGATCATACAGAGATAAATAGGAACTCATGTTTTGTATGTTGATTGTTTTACAGGTTCTAAGTGATACTCAAAAGAGAGCAATTTATGATCAATATGGAGAAGAAGGGCTTAAAGGTCAGGTTCCACCACCACAAGCTGATGGTCCAGGAGGAGCAACCTACTTCTCAACAGGAAATGGGCCGGCAGCATTCAGATTCAATCCGAGAAACGCAGATGACATTTTTGCTGAATTTTTCGGCTTCTCGAGTCCATTTGGAGGAATGGGAGGTGGTAGTGGTATGAGGGGTGGTTCAAGGTCATTTGGTGGAATGTTAGGGGATGATATCTTTAGTTCTTTCGGCGAGGGACGTCCAATGAATTCAGCTCCTCGGAAAGCGCCTCCAATAGAGAATACATTGCCTTGTAGCCTTGAGGAGCTCTACAAGGGGACTACTAAAAAGATGAAGATTTCAAGGGAGATTGCTGATGCTAGTGGGTAAGTGATACCTTATCAATTTTGTCCTTCTACATGTATGAACAAAGACAGCAATTGCATGCTTTCGATTTGTACAAACTTGATATCTTAATTTTGGCGATGAGGTGTTCCTCCATGTCTTTGAACTTGATGGGATTTAACTTGCCGTACATCCCTACCCATCGTTTCTTCAGCATGATCCTTTCTCTAGCATATACTAACTGCTAGTTTTGTGATACAGGAAAACACTCCCCGTGGAGGAAATCTTGACTATTGATATCAAGCCTGGTTGGAAAAAGGGAACAAAAATAACCTTCCCGGAGAAGGGTAATGAGCAACCAAATGTTATCCCTGCAGATCTCATCTTCGTAATTGATGAGAAACCACACAGCACATTCACAAGGGAAGGTAACGATTTGGTTGTCACAAAGAAGATACCTCTTGTAGAGGCTCTAACAGGCTGTACCGTTAATCTCACGACCTTGGATGGGAGGACCCTGACCATCCCCATCAGCACCGTGATTCATCCGGACTATGAGGAAGTAGTCCCCAGGGAGGGCATGCCAATACCGAAGGACCCTTCAAAGAGGGGTAACTTAAGAATCAAGTTCAACATCAAATTCCCAACTAGGCTAACTGCTGAGCAGAAGTCAGGAATCAGGAAACTATTGACTTCGTAGATCCGGCCAGTAGTACATGTGAATATATAGCTTTTTAGATGGTTGAGTTTCTGCTTCTATCGCGTGCTAGTATGGCTGAACGGCTGAACCAATACAACATGCGTTGTCAAGATGAATAAAAAAAAATTGCAGCGGTTTTGGCCTTTATTGGATTATATTGTACCAAGTCATAAGAAGATTTGTGGGTGTGCGTTTAGCAAAGACAGGGAGATGATACCACATTCTCTTTGCCACCATATTTCGGGATGTTTGGAACTGTATTTTAATTAAAAAATAATTTGATTTTTTTTTACTTTTAATTAAAAAAAATGTTTTTAAATTATTTTTATATATTAATATTAAAAATAATGTTTTTAAAATATTATTTTAATACATTTTTAAATAAAAAATATTATCAAAAAACATTAGAACCTCACATCCCAGGTGTTTTACGTTCGCTTTCGATAGGAATTAGGGGCGGCACAGAAGGATGAGCCACCGGGTCTCCCTGTCATGTGCTTCATAGAAGGATGTCAAAATCCCCAACCCCGAGTTTGCGCCTATAAGCTTCTCCTCGGCGTTTCTTGTTTCCTTCGCCAGGAAAACACTATCGGGAAAAGGAGAAATGTAACATTAATTGCTTTATTGACAAATTATTATCAGACAAAACCTAATATGAAATAGAACCAAAAAAGGGGTGGGGGGGGGGGGGGGGACACGCTTCGAAATACAGTCCAATGCCTCACTAAACAAGAAGAGATTACAACGCGAATCTGTCTAATTACTTTCTACCTCTTTCAACTATGTGTTGCCCTGTAAAATAGAGTGCGGGGCAATTCTCTTCCTTACTTCCCCCTATTATACATTCTTATTAGTTTTGCTGGCTGCCAGTCAAGCTGCGCAATTCAAAAATTTTCAAGGCAGCTCAAATATATGACTACAGCAAGCGCATTAGAAACACTTTGACTCTCAATATGCATCAGTCACTGTACTCGTCTGAATCTGCCGAGTCTACACCGTCGTTCTGCACCCGATTGGCGGCAGCTCTGTCTGATCCATCGCTCATTTCCATGTCCCCCTCTGAATCATCATCTCTCATAGCTTCAATGCCATTAGAAGCATTTTCATCATCATCACTCGCCTCCATTGAATTTCTATTCCACCCATTGGAACCACCTGGTTTCCAATTTCCTTTCCCATATACCTCTTCAGCATTATCATCAGATTCTGCTTCTTCCATCATGTTGCTATTTTCATCACCATTCACCCTGCCCTTTTTAACACTCCAATCTTCATCGCCAAGGTTTCTGAATGATTTAACATAGCGGTTGTGGACAGCTGTTTTTTTTGATAGGTAGCTCATGGAGGAAGCCATGTCAGTCATCTGACCAACCAAAGGCTCCTTGGGTTGCATCTTTTCCACTCTCCTCTTCCTAACTGTACGTCGACCCCGACTAGTTGCTTGCAGATTTGTTTTTTTACCCTGCTGTCTTGGTACTTGATTCAAATTCTGAATTCCCCTAGACCTCTGCTTGCCTGTATCAGATTTTAAACCAGGCATTCTTCTCTGCCCCTTTGTTGCAGGTCCTTGATCACGCCCCCCTCGTCCACGTTTATGACTGCTCTGCTTACCACGTAGATCAACAATATCTTCTTTAATGTGTTCTTCATGCTTTATATCTTTTAACTCAACCTCTTCATTCTTAAAGGGAGAATATCTTGAAGAAAGCTTCTGCATATGAGGAAAAAAAGGCATTTATCACATTCAAAGAATATACATATCAGGGATCAGTTGAGATTTTCCAAAATGCCGCTGGTGATGATCTTTTAACTCAGTTTGTGGCCCCAACTTGCCCATAAAAGGCGACTTATCAAACATGGGTTTCAATCCACACTCTTCCCCCAACTAAGGGTATAGATGATGATCATTCTAAAAGCTGTTAAAACATGTGGGATCATAACTTACTTTAAAACACTCAAAGAATCCAACCCATTTTGAAATTTTGAAAACTTTCTACTCAATTTAAAAGTGGCTAAGAAAATGAGGGATGTCATTCCACCCCGTCATCTCAGAAACAGAAAAATAAAAAAGCCCATATAGGCAGATCTTAGCAATGGCAGTAAATGAAACAAAAAGTGAACAAAAAAGCTGGGGAGAATTAACTGACCATATATAGTTTGACTGGTTTGTCTGCAGAGGGCTCGGGTTTCTCCTCCTTCACATAAATAATAGATGCATCTAGCTCAAAAAGCCTCAGGGCCACAGCTGCAGTGGTTTTTGGCATCCATGGAAGTACAGAAACCAACCCCAGACTAGCAGAATCATGTGCTGCACTCCCTACCAATGCAGAGGAGCCCAATAATTCTTTAGTTGTCTCAAAATTCGATGACAATCTCTCTCTCTTTATGGCACTCTCAAACACGGTCAATATCTGCAATATGAACTCTCAAATAAGCAAAAACATCCCACCAGGTATGTAATATGCTTGTAACTGTACTGGCTTGGTGCAAATCCACAGGCACATTTGTCCATTTAAGAGAGCATTAAGGACCTATTTGGAAGTGTGGTAGAGGCTGCATTTCAAAGTGTTTTTTGCTTGGAAATACATTAAAATAATATATATTTTTAATTTGAAAAAAAATAATTTTGATATTAGCACATCTAAACGATCCAAAAACACCATAAAAAAATTAATTTGAAGCAAAAAAATAAAAGATTTCAGAAGCATGGTTCGATTGCACTCCCAAACACACCCTAAACAAATTGTTAACCCACATGGGCATATCAAATCCATAGTCTTTCACAGCCTCAGAACTGCACTTTAGCAGGACCATAACACAGAAACTGCAGGATAAAATTAATATACATCATTCTTCTATCTAGCATGCTTGTATATATAACAGGGTTACAGCAGGATAAAGTTAAAATATATCATCCTTCCATCGAGCATACCCATGAAATGTTTCGAGAAAAAATAAATGTCATAATAACAGTATGTTTCCTCTGAACAAATAAATAGTAAAAAAAAAGCACTTCCCCTGCCCCATTATTAACAGATTACACAAGTAACAAAGCAAATCACAGAGCATCACTATTTAGGGAAAGAAACTTATGCATTACATATTTATGCCAGATATTGAACAGGAAAATCACAAAAAATATGCTAAGTTCATTTTTTTCAATGTGTAAAAGTTGAGAACCTGCAGGAGTTCCTCAGTTGATGATGGCATTGCCAACTTCATACCCCAGTCCTTCCTGGGGATTCCCATCCAAAATGACTCAAGAGCTTCTTGTGGAACAGATACCTGCAAACTCAAAAGTGAATAGTATCAGTCAGCATGATTAATAATCATCAACACTTGGGACCCAGACCAAGATAATATTTTCCTTTTAACTTGTAAAGTGATTTAATTAAACTGTCATGAAAAATTACTACCTCAATGCAGCTTAAAAGTGCCGTCAGCAATCTGGTTCCCGGGGGTAGAGAAGAATCACAGGTACATGCATTTCCAGGATCAATCTTTCTTTTCACTTTGCATTGAATCTCATGTTCAGCAAAATCAAATTTCTTGTTTTCAAATTTAAATGTTTTGTGGCAAGAAAGACAGTGGGTGTCTTCAGAGAGATAAGTGTCAAGACACAGGTCACAGGTGTCCAATAATTGCTCACATCTTTTGTTTCCATATTTCATGGCACGTAACGTTGAGGAATTAAAGCACTCTTTCCATACCCAGTTCTGAAAATCCTGGTACCTTTTCAGAGAACCCTTCTTCTCTGCTGAATTTCTGCCAAGCTCAATACTAAACAAAGAAAAAGCATCCAAAGTATCTGAGCTGGAAACACAAACTGTACTGCCAGGGCTGTCGCCTGCTGAGCAATTAGCGGTGTCTGTTTCAGCTGTTTCTTTTTCATCTGTGGTTCCACTTTGGCACACAATGTTTGCAGTTCCCAAGTTCCTTCTAACATTTTCTTTGAAAGATGATTCAATCTTTTGCAACATTATACACAAATGAGATTCCCTAATCCCACGTGTATCTAAAGATGATAGAAATGTATCAAAAGCCTGAACAGAAAAAGAGTTGAATATGGTAATCAGTGAGTGCTGCAAGGCATCAACCAAAGAACAAAAACTAATCATGTGATCCAAGGAGGTTCACATCCTCATGTCATCAATCATGAGAGATAAAGAGAGACTTGCATCCATCAGTAAAGATATTATTTCCAACTCTAGCAAGTGGAAGAGGAGAAGCCCTAAAAGAGAAGATTTCTTGTTTTTAATGCTAGGACAACCTAAGGAAAAAGCCAGCAGAAAGGTAGAAGATGAAAAGAGAAAACATGTGCTTCCGCTAGAAGAGATATCATATATTCTTTTTCTTAAATTACAATTGAACTATATGCTTCCCAGAGAATGGTGGAAAAGCACAAATTCTCTCCAAGATTCTTTAACAATGCCATGTCAAAGCCACATGAATCGAAGGACAGCTTCATCATATACCCCCTCTCTTTCCCAATAGGTCACGTCAATACTATTACAATTATTCAGATTATGTCTGCAACTAATATATCCATGGTCATTGGGGATAACTGGCAGTATTCATCTTAAGAATCCCATTTTAACTCTAGCTGTAAGAGTCCAAGCAAAAATTAAAACTGTTTTCATCACTTTCTTAGAGATTATTAAAACAGAGCTTACAATCAAAATATAAATGCATAAATCACAAAGAGAAAAATTACCTCTTCTGAATCAATAACCCTCCAACTTCCATTATGTAATTCTACAAAGATCCTACCAGAACAAGGATCATTTCTAGAAGCAGATGCCACAAACTGCCAGTACCTATTACGTCTGCGATCTTGGCCAAGGGGCAAGGACCTGTAAATATACATCTCTTCTGCCAGGTGGGCAATATAAGCTTTCAATTGTGAACGGGACCTTTTTGAAGCATATCCATGTTGCTGAGCTGAAATATTATCTGGATTCATGGAAAGATCTTGGATAACCAAGGCTTTCTCAGAAAGAGCACAGCTTACATTATTCTCTGCATCTTCTGGCAATGATTTCTGATCCTCAGTGTTACTTGGAGATGCTTCCTTACTTTTGCCATCAGCAAGAACCAAGGGGCTTTGGCTGCCCTCCACAGCAGAACTAGCGACTTGTGTTTCAACTTTGCTCCCAGTAAACGATGGAAAATCTAATTTACTGATGAACTCTTCTTTCAATCGACTTCTATCTAATTGTGCCTCACCCCACATCTGCTTTTTAAGAACATTTGCAGCTTCCAAACGATCCTGTAAAACTTTATATTAATTACAAGGGAAAAACTAGCAGCTTCCTGGCATGGAAGTGATTTAACATTTGACAAAATGGAATTAGAACATTTACCTCAAGAACAGCACGGATAGAATTCCCTTCATTTGAAATACCAACTAATACAACAAGGGCACTAAGACGTTCTTCAACACTGAGATGAGAATATTCCCCTTCAGTGAGTCCCTGAATCCATGATTCACCTGAGTTGCTTTCATCAATTTCAATATTTTCTTCATCTGCATTGTTGTTGGTCCCCTCATTTTTATGAGTAACACACTGCTCAATGATATTGGGAGCCACCGCATCCTTCGGGCCATTCAAAGAGAAAGATGAAAGACCTTTCTCACACTTATGTTGTACAGTTGATGAAGTGTCATTACTGACTTTACCACTTCCACTCCCAGATAAAGCATTTACTTTGCCAGAATGGACAGTGCTCTTGTTAGAACTCACTGGAGTAGCTAAATCATCAACTTCAGGATCCTCATCAGCATCTCCTTCAGAGTCCTCGTCTCTTTCAACATCATCAGCATTTTCTCCGCCTAAAAATCCATTTTCAAATATTCTAATTTTCTTTCTGGCTTCTGCAAGTATTGCCTCGGCATCAGCAGGATCCTTTCTGAAAGCTGCCCGTGCACAATATGTTGAAGGAGCAATTCTTTCAAAAAGCTTTTGATCTCTTGTCAAAGCAACAGAAATAGATGCCTCTGGCGTCTTGCTTGTTGTCAGGTCTCGAAGTCCAGATTTCTGCAAGCAAAGGGGACAAATAAGAAAGCGACAGTGGGGGAAAATTAATATTAATCATTAATTTTCACAAACAAGACTCACCTGAATCTTGTCTGCAAGTTCTAGCACTGTTAATCCTTTGCTACCTTCAAGAGAAAGAACATGAAAAGCTGCAAACTTAACAGTTCCAGGCGTCAACCGATGCCTGGATCTTCTAGGAAGCAACAGTCCCTTTTCTCGCATTAAAGCAAATGCATTTTCAGCTGCTGATCCGTTGCGTATAATAGAAACGATATCTTCACAATCTTTGACCTGCAACTAACAATAAAATCATTTGAGTACATGAAAGGAAAAGGCATAAAAATAATAATAGTCCTCAAACATCTTATTATACACATTTGCACGAGCTAATAACAGGCACATAAAAAATGTGGTGGAAGTTATCATCCAGATTGAACATAAATTAATATCAAAGCATGTAATTTAACAGGTGCTGAAGCATAATTAAGCTAAAACCCACCTAGAAACATCTTAGTATGCCAAAAAAATTAATAAAGGGCATTAATAAGTATCCTATCTTAGGAGGGAAAATTGAAAACAATCCTTTATTCAGCATATTTGCACAGATGCCTGCTCTCAAGACCCAGACAAAAAACTTTATTGTTGCACGCCTAGGACTTTCACAAGAACACCAGGGATGACTCATGCCATATATTTGATAAGTTAGTTACAAAGGCACAACAAAAGCCTGAAGAATCGTAATGCCAAACAGTCCTAAATAATGATTTCACTATGAAAAAAGGCAGATATTCACAAACTCCCAGAAAATAACCATATTCTAAGACTACTGAACTACAAGTGAAGTTTCAACTGTCCATTTTCTTGACTGTATTATTCCTCCTCTCTTCACCTGTACATCATTCTCTTACCAGATCCAATGAAAGCTTTAATCTTTGACTAGATGTGCTACCTCCCTATTTTTCCTGTTTCTCTCCATCTTCCAGGTCTCAAGCGATGATATCAATTAAGTAATTCCAATTCTTACTGCTCTGAACATCTGTTGGTGTTCACGAATTCAGCTCTCTAGACCAGTTTTAATTGGCGCATATATTGCACATCAAAGGACATAGTGCAGGAAGAAAATATAAGAAAATGAAGAAATCAAGACAGGGACAAACCTCATCAATATCACCCAAACCTGCCCATGTAGTACTCTTTTTCTTCAACCGTGGCCCAAACCCTGCAGACAATGCCAATTGCCGGAGTATTTCGGGCCATGTTAATGAATTTAAGTGTTGCTGCCAGTTGCGTATATCAAAGCCCCATGTATATGCCTAAAAGATTTAAGTAAAGGTATAAAATGGTTCAGCACCAATTGAAAGGGTATCACTCCAATGAATATCAGTAAGTATTTCCATGGAGTAGATCTTACCCCTTGAACAATTTGTGGATGTCCACCTTCAGGATTGGCTGTATAATATTGATTTATCCCTAATCCACTAGATGGTGTCCTAGCAACATCTTCAATGTCTTTAATTATTAATTTCAGAAGAGCAACATGTAATTCACCAAGCAATCTTGAATCCTAAAATCAAAATAGCAAAAAAAATCAACTAAGAGCAAAAGGATGATGCATAAAACGCAGTTAGACAAACAAAATTGAGCATGTTGAAACTCCACTAGAGACTCACATAGTCATGGAAAGCTTGAACAAACTCATTGAGTGTAAATGGCCATAGCCCAAGGACATCAGCAAATGTAATAAAAAACTTCCAGACCTGAAAAAGACAAATTTAGGGGGGCTCAAAATACAGACAAGAAATTATTAACATCGTAAAAAAATTCTCTGAAGCAACATAACAAGCATAGACACGCAGCGTAGAAGAAAGCATAGTTTTTATGAGTTTAAAAGAAATGGAACAAATGAACACCAAAAAAAAGCCCAATAGGAGTTATCAGTATTTCGTTAGTGGGACTAGAATGTACACTAGTGAATCAAATGCTCATCATACAATCCTTGATTGATAATATAAAACAGAGCCATTGCAAATAAAAGCTAGTTTAGGACATACCATCAGAAGATTCCCAATATTTTCTTCAGAATCTAACCAGGGTTGAAATCCAAATGATTTTTTTAATTGCACAGCCTCAGATGGGAATGTGATCAACATGTCTGGAACACAAAATATTTGCTTTTGTTACTACTAAAATGTTAAAAACAAACTTCTAACCGTCTTATTTCAACAGAAAAAATCAAATTATTCTCTTAAATTGTGGTCTAGAAATCAGATATGATTACCTCTAAATGAGTCGAGATTTTGCAAAGTATCATAGTCGAGGTTAACTATTGAGGCTAAGCCTTTGCTTGCAGCAGTCAATTCCATGAGTTCTAGCTGTTCATCCTCAATAAGATCCAAAGAGTCCTTAGCAATCTTGCGTGCAGTTGCTTTCTCCATGGCAGCTTTGCGTTTCACTGCCTCTTTCTCTCTACGAAGCTCTTCTTTTTGCCTTATTTTCTCAGCCTTGATAATAAACAAGGAAACCAAAGAGATAGTTGGAATACAGCTATCTAAAATTTAAAAAATAGCTAAAAACTCAGAATAAGGGACTCAAAACTCACTTTTAAATACTCTTTCTGCATAAACTTTTCTCTTCGCTCAAGTTCACGTTTTTGCTCCCGCAGTAATCTTTCCTCCTCTCTTTGCCTGTCACGCATTGATCTCTCTTCTTCTTTTCGTCTCTCACGGTCATGCCTTTCCATCTCTTTCCTCATCCGTTCTTCATTCTGAGATTGCAAGTTCAAACATCAGCATCAAATGAAAAAACAAATACATGTTGGCATCCAATGCATGTTAACATGGTACCTTCCGCCTTAAAATATCTTGTTTCTCAAGCTCTTTGCGTATCCGAATCTCATAAGCTTCAACTTCCCTTGAAGTTCTAGGTTCATCAATCTACAAAAGGCAACCACATATATAATTATCAATCCTTGTTAAATGAGAGAGAGAGAGAGAGAGAGAGAGAGAGAGAGAAGCTTTTGAAGACTTCATAATACCCTGCGTTTCCTTTCCAACTGCAGCTCAGTGTCATTGTGGAAGGTCTGCGCATCAGAAAAGACATTTGAATTTTCTGGTCCCATAATAGGATGACTAATAGATTGAGCACTAGTTCTATTGTTTGTAAAGGTGTCTTGTTGCAGGAGATAGTCATCATCTCTTTGAGGTGATAAAAACACATGCCCACTCTTGTCTTGTTGAGACAAAAGGCGAGCATGTGGTATTTGTCCTACGCCAAATGGTGAAGCTCTTCCCCTCAAAGTGTCAACTGGTGAATCATGATAAGGAGATTGGATATGCGGTCCATATGTATCAGATCGAGTACTGGCCGGATCCTGCAGAAAATGATGCTTATTAGGAGCCTTTGCAGAGGTACAAGATTGAAATGCTACTTAAGAGTTTAACCAATATGAACTACATGAAATACAAGATCTACAATATAGAAGTCCAAAATTTACTCAGGAAGGCACACATCATGTCAATCTATGGTACTAATATAGTGAAGATACCAGTTATTTATGGAATCCAGTGCAGAGGTGGAGAAATTCCCAAGCAATGGAGAGAACAGGCTATAAGAGCTTGATAGATATGCAACAAGGTCAACTCCATTAACTTGACAATAACTAAAAGCAGACTTCTACTACCTTCAGGCTGTCACCTATTATCGTTTTGTGCTTTTCAAGAAGGATTTTTCTTCTTTGTTAGTTGTCAATTGCTAATTACAGGTTGCTATTATCTTGCAACCAACATTGTACATGTAACATGCACCACAAATATAAAAGAAAGATATGAGGAATTTGAGAAACTACTTTGCTTGATTTAGCATCACGCCGCTCATATACTTTGTCCTCATAAGAATACCCCATTCGCTTTGGTTGTTCTGTAATCGCTGCTGCATAAGTGTACATAAAAATATTTAAAAAATGTGATCCCAGCATCAAAAGAATAAAAAGTTCGCGGGTCAATGTTTAACAGAACATAGAGATATTTTTGTTTCTTTACCACAAATATCTGTGAGCAAACAATTAGAAACAGGAGAAAGAGAACTTTGAATATTTTGGATCAATTGAACAGACATGCCTAAGTAAATATCAGTGATTATGGTAGCATTGATTCATCACTGCGGTAGCACGAGACATTATCCTAATTCATAGTCTCATTTTAAAAATCCTAACAAGCACCAGTTTTAGTTGTAATTATAGTACAAGTGAGGTTCAGTTGTTCATTTCAAATAGCAAACGGGCAAATGTAAAAACTGTAAAAAATAACACCAAAAGGCATGGAATAAAAGAGCATCCATGATGACCATGGTTTTTTTTCTTTGCTCAAAACTAAACTTAGATCACAAAATGCCTATGCTCATCCCACCTCATTTCAAAAACAACCATTACTACAGTATCAAGCAATCAAAAGGACAGTAATTTTAAAATCAGTTAAGCACCTATGGGTTCCCCAAACGCATCAGGTGGCAAAGAATCAAACTTCATTCCAAGAATTGGCCCATCCTCCCTCAATGGCTCTCCAAGTTGTGCCTCCACACAAGCAATAGCTCTAAGCTCCATAACTGACCGGGGTGATGACTCATAGTATCTTTTCATTGTATGGCCATCATCCAAAACCACCTTCCTTGACTCAGAAAGCGGACTAGAGCCTGAAACAGACCCGGACCCATAATCACTCCCACTGTCAGCCCCCACTATCCTCATATCCTCCAAAGGAGACTCGTGCAATGGAGCTGCTTTCCGCTGCTTTACTGGAGTCTCCTTTTTGTCCTTCAATCTCCTGTGGCAAAACCACATCTGCAACTGCCTATCAGATAGTCCCAATTTATCTGACAACTCTGCCCGCATCTCCTCTGATGGATATGTGTCCGCTGATCAAACCAACAATGAAACACCAAAAATAAGCCAAATAATACAGCAAGAAAAAAAAAAAACCTTGACAAAATAACACAAAAAATACATACGTATTCACACACATAATGCACAAAATAATAATAACAATTAAGGGATCAAAATCATCCAAAACCCATAAAATTAACCGAGCAAGCGAAGAGACACAATTACACATAGAAAAATTAAATAAATCCGAACAACTAAGCCAGCACAAAAAATTAGCTAGCTATAAGATCAAAATTACCAAAAAGACAAAAAATTCAATAACACTACAATGAAGCCTCTACATAAAAAAAAAAAACACCAATCAACACGAATTCATGCATTAACGGAATCATAAGCACAAAAAAATCAAGAAAACTAAAATCAGAAGAGATCAACAAACACAAAAGCAAACAGAAAGATTAAAAACAAAAACAAATATATATAGATAGAGAGAGAGAGAGAGTGCACGGACTGGCATAAGCTTTCTCGAGGGTTTGGAGTTGGAAAGGAGTCTTCATCTGTCGTTTAGGCCTGCCTTGATCTTCATTAGAATTCAAAGCGTTACTCTTCGATTTGCTGTGATTTTCTCCTTCTGAATTCGCCTCCTCCATTCCAAATCGAGATCGAAAAATTAGGGTTTCCAAAAGAGAAAGAGAGAGAACTGATTGGTTTTACTTTTTTTCTCTCTAATATCGTGAGAGTCAAGGCCGCGAGGAGAAATTATTAACATTCCTATCTGCCTTTTATTATCCTTGTAAGAAATTAAATAAATAAATGATAAACTCCGAGTGAGAAAAATAAAATAAAAGAATTGAATCAACGAACGAACGAACGAACGAATAATAATAAGAGAAAATAAAACAAAAGGTGAAAATAGGAATAGGGAGAAAGAAATCACAACGAGAGAACAACAAAAACAAAATAGTCCTCTGCTTGACTCTATCTCGGATTTCCATTATCCTTTTCTTTTCTTTTTTACTGTCATTACAATAATAATAATAATTATTATTATTATTGGATTTTATTTTGGTGTTTTACACATGGTGGTCAAGTAGCAACACTTTTCTGTTTTTTTTATCTGTTTAGACGTCGGGTTCTTTTGTTTATTCTTATTCTTAAAAAAAAAAAAAAAAAAAAAGAATGTTTCTTCGTTATGAGGGATGGGATCATGGGATCTTTAGCTATGACTGTTCTTGCTTCCTCGCTGCATGGAGTTCGTGGATTTCGGCTGAGCCTATGGGATCTTTGGGCGAGTCAAATCATAGTTTGTGTTTATGGTGGGCCCTTTTCCTAGATTGTGGGCTCGGCTCATTTTGGACTTGGGCTTCACGGGCCTAGATCTAGCTTTCATTGTTTGTGTTCCAATTAAAACTAGCGTGTCTCCGCATCGGGTTTTAAGTGTAGTTGAGATTATCTTTTAAAAATGTATTTATTTAAAAATATGTTAAAATAATATTTTAAAAAAATTATTTTTGGTATTAGAATATTAAAATGATCTAAAAAATTATTTTTTTTTAATTTAAAATAAAAAAATTTCAATTTTTTTCAAAAGTGTTTTCCAAACACATTATCAAACACCCATTTAGTGATTTTTTTGCAATGTGGTTGAGGTTGTTTTTTAAAATATTTTTTATTTAGAAATGTATCTAAATGATTTAAAAAAAATTATTTTTAACATCAATACATGAAAATAATCTAAAACTATTAAAAAATAAAAATTTAAAATAAAAATAAAAAAAAAATTCAATTTTTTTCCATCCAAACATATTCTAAGAACCCATGTAGGAGATTCAAGAATCGTGTTTTTTTTTTTAGTGTCATGAAAAACAATTTAATTGATAATTCAAAAAATAATATTTACATTTAATAATATATATATATATATATATTAATGTTAATTCAAGACTGGAAGGTTGTAAATATAAATATTCTCATTACACCTACTTCTCGATAGCTGATACAACACAGCAGTATTCTTTCTTTCTTGCCTGAAGCAAGTTTCTTCATCCGATAAGCTGCCTGGAGCAAAAATGCATCCTGCAATAACCCATTCGGATTTGGTTTGTGGTGGTGAATCGGGTTTGTCAAATTGGCTAACATCTCGGGATTGAGTGCTAAGAATGGAGCTATTAATTGAATTAATTAATTGGTTATATTTAATATTATTATATTCATGTAAATTTATATTTACTATTAATAAAAAAATTAAATTATCTTTAATATTCATATAATATTAAATTAATAAATATAATATTTAATTTATAAATCTAAAGTAAAGTTAAAGTCTATGAGATAAAAATAATTTGAAAAAAAAATAAAGTTGTTATAATTATGTGATTCATATTGCATCAAAATATTATTTCAAAAATATTCTAGTTCGATACTTTTATAAAATATTGAATATTTATTAAAGTCGTAAAGACCAGTACATATTATGTTTTTTTTATAAAAAAATAATTGTTTTTATAAGTTGATGTATAAAGAAGACATATAATTAATATATAATTGTTTGTCGTGGAACATGTACACTAATTTGACCTACATGATGGAGATATAATTAATGTCTTTGGAAAAGCTTACGTAAAAGTTGTGTAGGTGATTACTAGACTTAATATCACTAAGTTATCTTATATAGGAGATATTATATTTTAATTTTATTATATGCTATCTTGGTAAATGTAACAAACAGACAAGCATTAGTTATGGCATAAACTATATAAAGAAATATGAGTGATCAAGAGAGGATTTATCACTCTAGATAAATTAAAAAAAAATATTTTCATATATTTTTAAATAATATTAATTTTTAAATCATTTTGCAGAGTGAAATGAGATTTTAAATTTAAGAGATCAATGAGAATTCAATATTATTATCCGTTTCATTACAGGATTCCACGCAGTCAAGATCATATGCATTAAATTCCCGCTAGATCATGACAATGTATTGTTTTATCTTCTTTTGAGAGAAGCAAATGTAACTCCTTTATTGTTTTCTTTGGTGACATGTAATGTTTATATTCTTTTTGGTGACATGTAAGTTCTTAATTAGTTGATCAATTTAACTTTTGATTTTTTTAGATTTATCTGTGTTCGATAAATTTAGCCAAGTTATCTTTTGGACAAGGAGAGCCGCCACTTAGTTTCTTGTACCGAATAATATTAAAGAATTATTTCCATTAAAAATTTAATTTATTATGTAATGCTCTCAAAATATAATATATATTATTTTATAACAGATTATCAAGTGAAAATGATTTGAGTTTGAAATTTGCATATAAATTCATACTACTTTTTATTTGATTTTTCTCAAATAAAATAAGGATAGTGAAATTCAAACTCATGACCGCTAGATTAATAAGACTCTAATATAATGTCAAGAAACCAAACTTTTAAATGAGATTCTCAATATATAATTTATATTATTCTGTAACAACTAACTAATAGTGAATTAATGCCCAAGAATTTCCTACATTATAAAAGTCCTCATCCTTCAGCCGCTTCCCTTTGTTTTTTGGAAATTATTATAACAATAGCTAAAAGAGCTCGGGTTCGGCGCACTGTTGCTTCAGACTCAGGCGCACTGTGGACTGGATATTTGTCCGCCGTGCGTCGCGCGAGTTCTTCCACCTCTTTTTTTTTTTTCGTCTGGGAACAGTGGATTCACCAAACAGCCCCCCGAAAACGACAAAAAACGCCGCCAGACCGGGGGGCTGCGTTGTAATTGCACAGATCGAACCGGTCCAGTCCGGTCTGCCCAGCCGGTTTTCCGCTTATTTTATTACTTTTTGAAATTGGCTAAATACGATTATAGCCCTTAATAAGACAAAAAACGGTGTTTTCGGTACAGGGGCAGGTCAGTAATTGACCATATTTTTTATTATTTATCTCGGCTGCTGTCAGTACGTCATCTCCACGCGCCAGCAGGTTTTACGACGCCCGCCCTGTTGAGGCGGCGCGTGTGACGTCATAAGGTGTCCGGAGATGAGCAACCGCCGTCGTACTGGGTGTGCCTCGGGGTCTTCTTCCTCCCGCGTCGGCGCGTGTCCGCATCCGATGTGCGTGGACGTCCCGTCGGCCGGTTGAAGACGGCGGCAACGTTTCTCTCTCTCCCCTGCACGTCAAAGTGCAGGAGAGGCCCCCATGTTTTTACCTTTTGCACTTCGGTCCCTGAACTTGCAATTTGTTTTCCTGCACCTTTCACTTCTGTTACATTAGTTTTAATTTGGTTCGATTTGGTCTTTCAGGTTGAAATTAATTAAATGTGCTTCTTTCACTTCGGTCCTGCAACTTTTTATTTCCGGATTGGGTCCAAATTGGTCAATAAATTCGGTACACAGGTTTGAATTTTTGCAATTTTGTCCTTGGATTGAAATTGATCATAAATGTAATTTTCATTTCAGCCCTTCAACTTTTGATTTATGATTTAAATCCCTGTTTAAATTTTTAATACTTATCAAATAATTGCTACGTTTTTCCTAATAATTTTATTTTCCCTCGATTTTTTTTTCTTTGATTTATTTCTGCCACTTTCATTAATTAGAATAATAATAATAATAATAATAATAATAATAATAATAATAATAATAATATAATAATAATAATAATAATAATAATAATAATAATATAATAATAATAATAATAATAATAGTAATATTTTTTTTTCTTGCTTACTCTTTTGTTAATGTTTGAGTGTTTTTTCTTCCGTGAAAATTTTATAGTTTTAATTGTTTTTGCAATAATAGCAATAGTCATTTTATATCTAATATTACTGGGGATAAAAGACAACTCAAGAACAAAAAATAGACAAATTTACCTAGGTTATCTACAATTAAAAAACGATACAAGTCACTTTTGTCTCGATTACACTGTTAATTTTAAACGGCAAACAAGTCATTATTATATGTTTTAATATTTATTCCATATTATTGCCTAAAAATATATAAAGAGATAAAAAAAATGACCTCAAATTTTTTGCAGGAAAAAAATTAATATCAGCATTCTTAAATACATTTAATATAATAATATGAAGAATAAATCTTATAAAATAAAATAAAAATTGGCTTCGAATTTTAATTTTGTGCTCTTTTGTTCAAGTGTATTTCTTAAAAAAAAATAATTGGATTTTTAATATTTAAGATCTAATATTACCCGGGAAAAAATACAACTAAAAAAAACAAAAGGTAAACAAATTTGCCTAGATTATATACAATTAAAAAATATATGAGGCACTTTCCGTTTCAACTACATTGTTCTTTTTAGACGGCAAATAAGTAATTATAGCACGCAAAAAATATATATTTATTTTTTGAAAAATATTGCAATGTTTTTATTTATAATGTGTCAGATCTAATATTACTGGGGAAAAAAAGCAACTCATATTTATTTATTTTTTACAAGTTTACCTAGGTTATCTACAATTAAAAAATATAAAAATCACTTCCCATTTCGATCACACTATATAATATGTGAGACTAAGTATATGTGTTTAATATTTATTTAATATTATCGCCTAAAAATATATATAGAGAGAGAAAAAATAACCTACAATTTCTTAAAAAATAAAATTAATATCGGTATTCTTAAAGATATTTAATATAATAATATGATGAATAAATCTTATAAAAAAAACTTTGGCTTTGAATTTAAATTTATATTTTAGACCCTTTGTTTTTTTCTTTTAAGAAACGGTGACCTTTTTTTCACATGTATTTTTGATTTTTTACTGTCCAACTCAGTTGTTCTTTTTTAACCGGGTTTCTTTTGTTGTTTTGTTTTTTTAACCAGAGTATCCGTGACAACAAATTTCTTATAAGTCATTTCACCTTCTTAGCAAATTTTCTAACAAATTTTATCAAAAGTTTTTTAGCAATAGCAATATTCAATCACATTTTGGTTGAAAAAAACCATTTTTAACAGATTTTATCAATTACAATTATACTAATTAAATATTAAAATAACAAAATACAACATTTATAAAATCAATTAATTTTCTACATAGATAAAAATGCCCAGCGAAGCGGGCTAATCAGCTCGTAAAATCTATAACCAGAAATTAAAAGAGTGGAATTGGGTTCTAAAAACTTCTCTGCATGTAGAGAGATATATACTATTCATATATTTCATCATCATTCATTCTGATAAACTACCTCTGCAGCCTCTAATCATACAAGCTCGTTGAGAGAGACAGAGCAAGAGATGCATTATTTCTATTCAACATAAGCTGATTGCAAATTAGCAATAGTCTGTACTCAGAATCAAAGAAAATTGATGGAAGAAAAAATAACTCCACAATGACAACAAGGTACATAATTTGTCATTTTTATCATAGGAACAGTGGGGTTTTACTTTACAAACAAGGTTACCTCGCCCATGGCCAATGCCTCTTTCCTTCTCATGCTGCTTTCCCTTTCTGCAAAAGAAACCAAATTTGCAGTAAAAGTTAGAGCAATTCATTTTAGAGACTCTACTACCCACTTCCACGATCACCAAAAAAAATAATTCCTTAACAGACAGATTAAAAATTCTCCAAAAAGTAGATATTAAAAGATCAATTTCCTTGTAGTTTCCACAGTGCTCATGCTCTGATGATTTCAGAAATGGGATCACTCGTTAATTAGATTTTAACCCAAAATGTAACGAACTGCTCAGCCTACTGCAGCTTGCAACCCAAAAGCAAAAATAAACCAAGCATACTTTTGGTGTTGAGTAGTTTAGAATGGAACTCACTCGTTTCTCCTCTTCCATCTTGGCCTTGATGTAAGAGTAGGTTGCGACTCCGGCAATTGCAATGGCAGTTCCGATACCAGTTTGTGTTGATATTTTGTTTCCTGCAAGGAGGAATTGTTAGGTACTATTTTGATTTTAGCATCCACAATAATAGTAGTAGCAGCAGCTAAGAAAAAATCTGAGCAGATCAAGTGGTGGACATCTCATTACCAAAGATTACGATTGAAAAGCCGATCACAAACACACGTTTCAGCACATTGCCCACTGCATGTGTAAGAGGTGCAACCCTCTCCAAGGTGTTGGTAGCCAACTGAAAATTCAAGAGGAAAAAATTGCAGTAGTCAATTTGTGATAACCTTTCCCGAGAGATGTTGGCTTTCCTGGATAAGGATGGGAATAGAAATGCCAAGCGGTTGAATTGAAATCTCTGAGTAAATGCAAAAGAAGACCACACAATTTGCTTAATTCGTAGGGTCCTTCTACCATGTCTTTGATGTAATCCAAAGGCATTGATTGGAGTTAAAATGCTTCGTGCTTAATGGTTATACAATTGTCCAAAACAGTTTCTGAAACGATTTGAATGCATAGATCCCAGAAGTACTGATCATATTAGCAATTCCGAAAGATTTATTTACATGTCCCAATCCAAATTGTATAAGCTTTTTTTTTTTTTTGGATAAGCCGAAGCTAACCACGGGTATCCAGGCCGCTGGGCCTGACTAATCCCGAGGGTGCACAAGGCCTCGGCAAGCATGTTTCCCACAAGTGCACCACGGTTAAGTCAAGGGCTTCGCCCAAGTCCGATGGCCCCAAGGAATTGTTTGCACCTGAGCGGATTCGAACCTGAGACCTCATGGGGAGCACACCCACGAGCCCCAGGCCTCCACCGCCAGGCCAACCCCTAAGCTGCTGTTACGCAAAAGACATTTAAACACCAATGCACCGAAGGCATTGTATAATATGCCTAAATAGTATATGCAGCGAAAGGTCAGATGAAAACTCATACCTGATTGTAGAGGTGATAAAACATTCCAACCCAAAAGAGGTCTGAGATGAACTTGGTTAGACCCACTTTAGCAATTCCATCACTAAAGCCATGCTTGAGCAGTTGGGGTCCCTCGATCTGCAAAAGCAAACGTGACACAAATAAGAAGAGGTTTTATGGAACTGAATGTTTGGGATTTTTAATCTGGTCTTTTCGATAGAAATCTATAGGGGTACCAATGCTACCATACTCACAATAATGGCAGGTGGAATGCAGACAATGAGCGCTATGATGGAAATGTAAGCATAAATATTAGTGCTGTCCATATCAGTCTGCGCAGAATGAAGAAGAAGAAGAAATTATAAGGAAGTGCTTATTCATAAGCATCAAGCAGTTGGTCATATAGAGCAAACAAGAACTTCACCGAATTACCATAGCTTTCTTTGAGTAGAGACTCCTGTAAGTGAAGGAGATGTTGGAAATCATAGCACTAATAAAGCCAGTCCAATTAAATGAGAGCTCGGTCAATGATGCCATGGATACACCTGCATTTAATTTTCAAAGGAATGTCGTACAAATATGTGATACGTATCTTATCAACATTTTAACAATCAACATGGAGTTTCGAATTATGCAGACAATTCAAGTTGATAGGACGACGAAGCTAATGATGAGTAGATATGATTTTTCATCTCAAATGTAACGTAAAATGATTTCAATAAGATGGCATAACATCGCAGATATAAAAGAGCGAGCTTACCAAGAACGACAGGCGCAAGCGACAGCCATAGAGTTAAGGGTATTTGCTGTCCCAATATGAACTGAGAAGCAGCGGCATTGAAGAAGGGCTCAAGTGCTGCAACCAAACACAATCGACTATAGATAAGGAAACCACTTCTTAGAGGTTATAATGTCCTCGTAAAACAAAAAGAAAAGGAAAGAAATTTTCCCAAAATTTTGGAAAATATAGTGCCTTCCTGCTGTCACCTTTTATTGTGTGAGTAAAGGAGACAGCAACCGCTGCAAATGAGACATTACTGGTCACGTGGCCTAATGCATGACAGACAGCAACAGGAATCAACAGCTTCAGGAGATTTGAGTCAACAGGCTGCACGCAATACACAGCAACCAGGTAATGCATTATCAGTACCCTTCAACTTCAATAATCCTCTTCCTAATACTGTATGACTCATAACAATTAAGATTAGGACAGGAACTCACAATTCCTACAAAAATCACAGAGCACAAAATGGATTTACAATGTCTATATCCTGAACATCATGCATTATAACACCCCTCCTACCCTCCAAAAATAATTATAATATGTTTAAATTAATGGAAATATGAATTTTCAGTCATTTGTTTCTCAATATAGACCGTAATAATACAAGGAATTCTTCTCCTTGCAAGGACAAGCCATGCTTCCCATGAACAACCAAACCAGGAAACCATCCATCCCATGTTAAAACAGGAAATAGGCATTAAACGAGGTTTAACTTACAGCGCGCTTGGGAAGGCCCACAGCCCAGCTCACCAAACAGTATACCACCCCAACAAACAAATGAATCACCGACACAAAACTACATAACCAACAGAGCAAACATTTTATTAAAACACAGAAAGACACATCTAATTAACTAACGTACTATCTACAAATAATAACAATTAATCAGCAACTAAAGAAATACTAATACTTACTATGGATAAGGGAAGTAATTGTAAATCTTTTTGTTAAGTATGTTAAATATCACGTTCAAAAAGTACCTGCAAATAATAACCATAATCATTCAATAAAAAATATATATAAAAACTAGGGAGACCGGAAGTTTGACCCTTGTTAGTCGAAGTCACGTGAATATAGTTCAGTGAAAAGAAAATGAAGTCACAGGATTCTACGTGCATACCACATGAAGAAGAAAAAACCGGTAACAAGAGCCGGATATTTGTCAAAAAAACCAACCGGAGCCACCTTCTCATCCCTGCAAAAAACACCGAGTCAAAAAAAAGAACAAAACCGACTCAGAGTTCGACACGGAGCGCGTCGACCGAGTCAGAACGGAGGAAACGGACCTCACCCGGAGGAATCGCTTCCTTCTGCCGGAGACGAAGCTGCTGACATAACTGGACGGAGAATCTCCTTCCTTGCGGTAACCGGATAAGAAGCTTCGAGAAGAAGAGACGGCCTTAGTTGCCTTCCCCATATCAGATTTCCGCCTTCACTGACTCCGCCGATCGGTTTGATTGACATGAAGCTGGAACTAGCGTTGCCCTTGCTCTCTCGCAGTGGCGTACGCACGTGAGCGATGGTGGTGGCACGTGACAAGACGCGTGACTCCATTGCTGGACTTTGAGAGAGAGAGAGAGGAAAATGTGATAATGGTAGCTAGGGTGAGCTCTTAAAACCGTTTGTTTTTTTGCCTCCGAAGAGCGGTTAATTTCCTTTTGTTTTTTTTTTCAAGTTACTCTTGATCCTGCTTCGGGGACACAATATTACAATGTGCTACCGTTTGATTGGTGCATTGGAGAATAAAGGGAGAATCACTTGTGTGGGTCACGGATATAATCAACGGCGAGCAAGTGCTAGAGAGATAAATAATGGAGGGAGATTTTTAATTTTAATTTAGTTTAAAAGTATTTTTGTGAAGGGAGATTTTATTGTGGTTGGTATCGGTAATGCTGTCAGGGAAGAGGATAGGAGGGGTGATGGGTGTGGGGCCATCTTATCTAGAGTGAGAGGTATGGGAGGATACGAGAGGATACTGGTCCATCCGAGGCGGTCTTATCTCTGTGGTCTCTTTTCCAAAACTTGTTCTTAAAATTATTTATTAATCTTTTTTATTTTAATTTATAAGATATTAAAATATCTAAAATCATAAAAAATAAAAACCACATTGGTTGAAAATGTTTAAAATTGCTTATTTTTCTAGTGGTAACATTTTGGCACGTGGCACCCCGCATTTGTTTTTTTACTTAATAATTAATAATTTTGTTTATTCTATAAAATATGTTATCAATGGTAAAATTTTAGAGTACTGAGGTTGTTTTTTAAAGATTTTTTTTTTAAAATATATTAAAATAATATTTTTTATTTTTTAAAAATTATTTTTACATCAACACATCAAAATAATCTAAAAATACTAATTTTTTAATTTAAAATAAAATAAAAAAATTAAATTTTTTTAAAAAATATTTTTCAAATGCATTCTCAAATAACCCTTAATCTAGCTCGTAACATAATAATACGGGTAAATTTGCTAGTAATTAACTATTGATTTTACTCTTAGACTCGACACATCATCCCGTATGTGACTTTGAGGATTTCATCATATAGAGATATTGTTTGACTTTTTCTTGGCATTAGGAGGAGCTCGTGATCTTGAAAATTAAAATCAATGCAAATTCAAGCAAATATATTTTCTTATATAACGATAAAATCCAATTTTCTTTTAACCCTTTTTTAAGGGATTATTATCATGTTTCATAAATTATAGAATACCTCTCACAAAATTGTGCAATTAGATATAAATATTAGATGTGAAGATTTTATTTTATGTTTTGCCCATAAAATGATGTTCAAATGTTATCAACACGTTTTAAAACAAGAAAACAAAATCCACGACTTGGGTTATAAACCTAAATGGATCAAACAAATTAATTTTATTTTAATTAAAAAAAAAACATGGTTGAATCAAATTTAAAAATAGTGATCACGAGACTAGCCCAGAAGTAGGAGTAGAAGAAAATCAAGTTGACCAAACTCGAAATATCTTAAAATCAGAAGCAATTCCAAAATTTTACACAACTAGCATAATTCTCGAATAGAGAAGTGAGAAAAGTATAAGGAGAAGAAAACAATAATTACATCGTTGCCTGCCACACATATCATCTCAAGAGAAAAATGATGATGCGACGCTTCCAACAACATGATAAAAGTTGAGATTTGGTAGCTAGAAAATGATACACGAGCCAACTATTTTTTTTAGATATGTTTTTTATTTATTAAAATATAAAAATATTTCTTAGTCAACTTGATTATTATGAAAAAAACCAATTTTAAAATACAAAAGTGCTCCTAAACACTAACTTTAAAATTTGTTGTTTTCATTGATATTGACTATTTCACCATGTTTTTTTTTAAATATTAATTCATCTTAATTTTTTTTAATAATGACTAGTAAAACCAATTCAAATATTTATTTATGAAAAGGGAAAGCATCATTACACTATAAATAGAGGCGAATAGTGTTTTGATAAAGATTGTTAGCTTTTGTTAATGTCATTTCTCTTTAAGACTAATAAAGTACTTGGAACTCAAGACTTGAGACTAGTCCTTTACTTGCTACCTTGTCGTACTTTTCATGGCATACCAATGGTTAGATTCTTGCATATACGAGGATATGATATCGTGAGAAATGAGATTTCAAGAAAAAATCTACACTAGTTCTAGATTTTTCAGCACGTGACACCCGGCCAATCAAGTGCGCACGTGTAAGGGAAAAAAATGCTAGCGAAGTGGCTATAAAGTTTTTTTAAAATATATTTTTAAAAGTATATTAAAAATGTCCAATTCCAGCCTCTTCAAAACCTTACTTTTCTCGTAGGAATGCAATTTTTTATCCATCATTATAAAAAATAAAAATAAAAAATCTGCTAAGAGTCCAAGAAGTGCCTGAGGCCCAATTAGAAATGGCCCTTACGGCCATGGATGCATTGGGTTCAAATAGAGCACAGCCTAAAATTACCCATAAAGTCAAAATCAAAATTCCCTCACAGAAAATAACCTCTTTTACATTTCCCAAGCACAGAAACAGAACCTCAAAATTGGTTTCCATTTCCTTTCCTTTCCAACTTTTTTTCTTCTTAAGAGGCCATTTGCAGGTTTCTCTCAAAACCTGCTGAAAATACTTTTGTATTCCGGTAAAAAGCGCTGTTTTCCAACACTTTTTACCAGCACACCACCTGTTTGATAAAACGCTCGAAAGAAAGAGAAAAGTGAACTAGCAGCGATGGGCGTGAAAACATTGCTTAAATGGTCAAAACAAATCACCCCATCTAAAGTTGAGCAACTACTTAGAGCAGAAAGGGACTTACGCAAAGCTAAAATCATATTTGATTCTACAAGTGCGGAATACAGTAATGGTTTTAGGCATGATCACACCACGTTTGGCGTCATGATCTCTAAATTGGTCTCCGCGAATGAATTTAGACCCGCAGAGGAAATGCTTAATAGAATGAAGGAAGAGAAGTGCAGAGTTACTGAGGAGATATTCCTTTCAATTTGCAGAGGCTATGGCCGGGTTCATTTGCCATTAGATGCCATCAGGGTTTTTCATAAAATGAATGACTTTGGGTGCAAACCCACTGACAAGACTTACATTAGTGTATTTGCTATTCTTGTTGAAGAGAATCAGTTAAAGGTTGCGATGAGTTTTTACAAGTATATGAAGGAAATGGGTGTTCGCCCGAGTGTTGTTTCGCTTAATGTTTTGATTAAAGCCCTTAGTAAGAATAGTGGAACGATTGGTGCTGCTTTTGAGATATTTCGTGAGATGCCAAAACGTGGGTGTGATCCGGATTCGTATACGTATGGTACGCTAATTAATGGTTTGTGTAAGTTGGGAAAGACTTTTGAGGCCAAGGAGTTGTTTAAAGAGATGGAGACAAAAGGATGCTCACCGTCTGTTGTCACGTACTCTTGTCTGATACATGGCTTGTGCCAGGCTGGTAACGTGGATGAAGCTATGGGATTGTTTGATGAAATGAAGAGAAAAGCCATTGAGCCAAATGTGTTTACCTATAGTTCTCTAATGGGTGGTCTTTGCAAGGATGGGGGTTCTTTAGAAGCCATAGAGCTACTAGAGATGATGGTCAGGAAGCGCCATAAGCCTAATATGATAACATATAGTACGTTAATTAATGGCCTCTGTAAAGAAGGAAAACTTGCTGAAGCTGTGGAAACTCTTGACAGGATGAAGCTTCAGGGACTGAAACCAGATGCAGGGCTCTATGGAAAAGTCATAAATGGGTTCTGCGATATTCGCAAGTTCCAGGAGGCTGCAACCTACCTTGATGAGATGATCCTAGGGCAGATCTCACCAAACCGAGTAACTTGGAGCCTTCATGTTAAGCTTAATAATACGGTAGTCCAAGGTCTTTGTACAAATGGGAACCTGAATAGAGCCTTTCAGTTGTACTTAGGTATGCGTACTAGGGGTATCTCAATTGATGCTGGGACCTTTGATTCTCTTGTGAAATGTTTCTGCAAGAGAGGGGACTTGCATAAATCTGTTCGCATTTTTGATGAGATGGTGCTCGATGGATGTGTTCCTGACCACGGAATGTGGACTGCTGTGGTTGGTGGATTTTGGGATAGAAGAAAGGTTCGGGAAGCTTTTGAGTTGATAGTGGTTGAACTAATGAATGAATTTGTTGAGCATGAATAGAAAATCATAACGAAGATTTATGAATTAGTAAGCACACTTGGCTCTAATTTTCTTGTTCCAACCCTTCCTTCAAATATAAAGATTCCATACTTTCTCAGCTGGTTTAAACCATAGATCCCTCACTCTATACACATGGTGATGTCATTAACATATGAAATACTAACTGTTAGTGGCATCATTCCTAACTGCAAGGTTTATCTCTCTTTAACTTGTATTGTCCTCGATCATTTTGCTTATTTGTATTTACAGGGGATTGGACATATTTTCTTTCTCTCTAATTGCTTTTCTATGTCCCTCGAATATGATGACCCACTCCATACCATCAACTTCGCCTCCACATTACGTGTTGAACAACCCGATGCTTGTAGTTTTTTGTCATTTGAAGACTCCCTGCGTGCCTCTTATAGTAACTTTTTTCCATTGGTTTATCAATATTTTAAATTACTAAACAACCTTAAGAGCATATAATATTATAAAAAAAACTATATTACAAAGATGAAGATGTCCTCTCAAGACAATATTAGAATTTTTTATATTGTAAGATTAATTTTATCATGATTATATAGGCAAAACATGAAGAACATTAAAACAAACCTTGAATAAAAGGCCCATTCTTGATATCGGTTTATAAATTACTTTTAGATCCCTTAAAAAACGAATTTACCCCAGTTACAAGACAAATTGATATCGTTGAGCTTGCAATAATGGATGATTCTGAACAGTCTGGTGTGGATCTGCTCCAGACAAATTATGTGAATAGATAGCACCTCATTTGTCAACAATGGTGGCCATGTCTGGCCACTTCCATTAACAAACTTCGACGTTTGGTTTCTCCACATGGCCGTGCAGCTACAAAGAATGGCAACCATTTTCTAGTGAATGGGCTGCAGATGCTGCAATGATAGAGGCTGATGTTAAATGTAGTTGTCTTCAAAGAGGAAAACCCTATAACAGCTATTTTGTATTCTTCTCTCCGGCAACCGGAATGCGAGTTTCTAGCTGTCACATTGAACAGATATAGCCTCTGGATATGAATGGTGTAATTTTTGTTGCAGGTCCAATTGTTGTTTTTATGTTTGTGCTCTCCAGGATTTTATGCTTTAGCAACTACTTTCACTAAGTTTATTTATGATTTTCTTGTGGCATTAGCTCCGGTCTCAGGACGAGGCGATTTGCATTACGGATCACGTATGAACCTCACACTTCGACTGTTTGGGAGTGTTGTTGAAGTTATTTTTTAAAATAATTTTTGTTAAGAAATGCATTAAAATAATATTTTTTTAAAAAAAAAATTATTTTTAAAACCATCACATCAAAATATCTAAAAACACCAAAAACTTTTAATTCTTCTTTTAAAAAATAAATAAATTTCAAAAGTGTTTTTCGAACGGATTCTCAAACACCCCCTTTATATTGCATCCTTCAAGTCAAATGACATTTTCATGAAGTGCAGGTTTGACAGATGATCGAGAGTATTTGTTTCTTTCATCCACTATTTACTAGTGTTCATGATACTTGAATTCGTGAAAAAATCAATTTACACTTCCGAGATCATTTGCTGAAGTTTTTTCATTTTATTTTCAGCTCCAAATGAATTTTTCTATTTTTGCTATTTATTTGCACGGGATACTTTTTGAACCATGTTGCCAGCCAGAAAATATCTGGACGTGAATATTTGCTAGAGCTAAGATACCATGAAAGATCAATTTCAGCACCTTCAATGATCTGAAAAGCATGAACTGACAACTTTTACTAAGAGATTAACTTGCAGGATAAAACAGGGAGAGCTCAAGATATATATGCGCGGATGAATTAGCATTATGTTATAGAATAATATAAATTATATTTTGAACTTATATAACAGCTGAAACTTTTAGGTGAGATGATTCATTAATATGATATCAGAATTTTATTGACCAAGTGGTCACGAATTCGAATCTCACCACCCTCATTTTATTTGATGTAAAACTAACCACAAGATAGTGTGAGTCTGTGCAAGTTTCTAGTATAAGAGGTTATTACTTGAGGGGTGTATTAGAGAATAATATAAATCATATTCTGATATTATATTTTGGGACCTCGCCTAACAACTTAAGCTTTTAGGTGAGAAACTGCAGTGCTATTAAACTTGGGAGAAGGATATTTTCACTGGTATATCGAGTGTTAACTAGCAGAGAGGGGGAAGCCAATTCCATGGCGCTTGGTGGGAAAAACAATGAAGAACATACTGCAAAAAACACCGATCCCGACAGGCAATGCTGTGAGGATCTCCTGGGCCTTGGTCGACGGAGATGGATAGAAGCATTCTACAACATTCTGATCAAACAAGGCAATAGCTGAAAATACTAGTATCGACATGAGGGCATGCATGAAATCTATAAACTTCAGCCGGTAATTTGCAGCAACTTCAGGTGGAATGGTTGCCGACCCATCAACGACCCACAAGCCTCGGAATGTCGCAAACCCATAACACACATCTCCATTCCTGTCCCTGAAGCTATCGGTGAAGCTTGACAGGAAACAAGACAATCCACAGAGGATAACAAGTCCTGCGGTCATAGACCTGGTAACCGAGTCACAGCTTCCCTGATTCGAAAATACTGGGCATAAGAGCTGGAAAGCAATAACTGTTCCAGTAGGTAAAAGATTGGCCAGATGGGCTGTGCTCTCGAATGTCTGGCTAATCGCTTTCTGAATCAAGTTCGTATCCTCATTTGGCATGGCCACTCCCTTCAGGAGAGGGAGTTTTTCTTCATCGGCATCCAATGAATCACGATGAGAGTCTACCTTAATCTCCATTGCTGGCAATTCTTTTTCTCTTCTGCGATAAATTCTTTTGTCTTGCATGAACAGGCTGCGAGGCATTGCAGTTTTAAAAGAGAAGATTTGAGTGGATGTCAAGGGAGGGAGGGGTAGGTGAGCTTCCCTTGCAAGAAATAGAAACAGAGTTTTGTTTTAAGAAGTGGCATTTATCATAGCTTCGTAGACAGAGTTCTTGTTTCTGTATGTACTTAAATTCCTGACGCGGTCATCTGAAACACTTCTGCTGCTTTCCAGGGGATTTCTGTCTTTCTTCCTCTAAAAAATTCCCATGTTCGAATTTTTTTACCTTTTCTGTTTCATTTTTCAATTATGGAATGACCAGGTCACTCAACTTCGTCCCCAAGAAATTAATTGGCATATGCAGCATCGTTTCAAGTTTCAATGCCAGAAGCAGTGGGTCGGGATTACTTTAATTTTTCCACCGAAATCTGTTGCTTCATGAACAATTCTTTTCTAATTCTAGATTTGAATACTGCTCGAACCTTCATAGGGTGCTCTTGGTTTGGCTTTTAATCTATTTGAAGCAATGAAAATGGTGTCTTTAAGTTAATGAATTAGGGTTCTTTACTCGAAAGAGAGCGGTTTTTGGGCAGGGTTATAGCTTGCACGTCATGTCTTCATGGGTCACGGCCTCGAGGATTCCATGATTTACACTTCTTAAAGACTTTATTTTATTTTATTTTTGCAAGCAGACCATAATTATCTACCCAGTCTTTTAAGTTATTTATATTAAAATGATACTAGATGCTCAGCCTGTTAGAGTATTGACAGATAAGAAGATTGAAGAATCAGTATTGCCAGCTAATGAAGATTGCAGCAGGATTTCCAGCTAATGAAGATTTTACAGGACATTTGAATTTCAAAATTGTAATCTCTAATTGATCTTCCTTTAAATACTCAAATACTAGTTTATGTAGACCTATATATACATACGAGAATGAAAGAAATGTAATTAAGAAAACATTTTCAGCTTTGAATATATATCTGCAGAATTCAGTATTTATCTGCAGAATTCTTCATTGCCTCTTGTTTATTTAAATCTTTCACAGCCGCAGTGTAACTGCGAATTGGATTTTAAAAAAATATATCAAAACATTGATAATATGTTTTATAATAATAAAAATAAAAATAATCACCACCTCAAAACTCAAAATTTGATGTATATTCAATGATACATATTGTAAATATTTTGATTGTGATATATAGACTGAAACTATCACAGGTTAACTCATAAAATATGTTATTCTTGTTGTGAGATTATGATAAACTGATGTAAAATAAATTAAATCAAATTATAAAGTTTAAACCCTAATTAATCCAATATTGAATAATAAATAATAAATCTTAAAAAGAAAAAAATAACTTGAGTCAACCATAACAAACCTGTCAAACTCGTGATCTAGGTCATAAGAAAGTAATATCCTCGTGGAAAGTAAATTAAAAAAAATAACGTCTAATTTCAAAAAAACTTATCGTTGAATGGTGAAGTTAAAAGAAATCTAATTAAAAAAATAACATGAATCAACTCGAAAAATATTTATATTAATAATAAAACAAAATATCCCCATGCTAACTTGTTTATTACAAAAAAAAAAAATACAAAACAACAAAAAAATCCCTTCGGTATAAGTGTAATGTTTTTTCTTTTTTCAAAATACCCTTTGGTATAAGTGTAATGTTTCTTTTTTCAAGGATAATATAGTTTAACTCAAAATTTGATGTATATTCAATGACACATATTGTAAATATTTTGATTGTGATATATAGACTGAAACTATCACAAGTTAACTCATAAAATATGTTATTCTTGTTGTGAGATTATGATAAACTGATGTAAAATAAATTAAATCAAATTATAAAGTTTAAACCCTAATTAATCCAATATTGAATAATAAATAATAAATCTTAAAAAGAAAAAAATAACTTGAGTCAACCATAACAAACCTGTCAAACTCGTGATCTAGGTCATAAGAAAGTAATATCCTCGTGGAAAGTAAATTAAAAAAAATAACGTCTAATTTCAAAAAAACTTTTTGTTGAATGGTGAAGTTAAAAGAAATCTAATTAAAAAAATAACTTGAATCAACTCGAAAAATATTTATATTAATAATAAAACAAAATATCCCCATGCTAACTTGTTTATTACAAAAAAAAAAATATATACAAAACAACAAAAAAATCCCTTTGGTATAAGTGTAATGTTTTTTTCTTTTTTCAAAATACCCTTTGGTATAAGTGTAATGTTTCTTTTTTCAAGGATAATATAATTTTATATTGTGTCATCAAAACATTTGTTAAGGTAAAATAGTATTAGAACTCAAACGACATTGGTAAATGGAAGAGTCGGACCAATGTTATTAATTTCTATGGGCTTGTTCGGCTTATTTCATGGAAGTGGGATATATAGCCTAACAACATACCCAAAGCAAAACTCCAAGTCTAGAACTTAGGCTATGTCACGCTCCGGTCCACAGAGTAATTTGGGCTTTAGTAGCCCATTGAATCTCTATTCCTCTAGGACCCCGTTTGTTTGCTGGAAAGTAGTTTTCTTTTGGAAAGTGAATTCCGATGTTTGGTAGTGTAATGAAAAATAAGTTGGAAAACAGTTTCCAGTGTTTTGTTATGTCATGGAAAATGAACTGGAAAAATAACTTATTAATGTTTTATTTTTCTAAAGTTTATTAAAATAATGAGGAACAAATCTTACAAATTAAAAAGTTGAATGAGAATGAAATTGAAAAAAAATATAATTTCATAAATTATCTCAAATAAAATAAATAATAATCAAAATAATAGAGATCAAATCTAAAAAATTAAAAAAAAATGAAAGGTGAATAAATTAAAATAATAATAATTAACATTTCATAAATTATTTCAAATAAAATAAGTAACAATAAAAAAAATGAGGACCAAATTTGATAGATAAAAAATTTCAATAAAAAAATGATAAGAAAAAAGCAAATAACAATTATAAAAATAAGGACCAAAATTAATATAAAAATTAAATTTTAAGAGATTGAATTGAAAAATAAATATTCAAAACAAATTATATATAGCAATCAAAAGTTTGAGGATCAAATTTGATATAATCAGCAAATAATGACATTTCTAAATTTTTCACAACTTCCGGAAAGTGTTTTCCTCCCAAATTTTCCAGGAAAACACTTTCCTGAAAACCAAGCCAAATTTTTCTTTGACTGAAAAGTGTTTTCCATTGACCAACTTTTCTAATGGCAAACAAACACAGGAAAATTTGAAAAATAGTTTCCCAGAAACCACTTTCCGGAAAACAAACACAGCCTCGATTCACATCTTAATGATGTATCAAATACATATTATCGTCCCCAGTCCACTTGCTTTCCAAGATGATAATAACATGTGTGGTATGACATGGTAGTTGAAATTATTTTTTATAATTTTTTTTAAAGAAATGTAATGTATATTTTATTTTAAAAAAATATTTTTTATATTAATACATTAAAATAATTTAAAAAAATAAAAATTATTTTTTTTTAAACACCTCCCTTTAATATTTAGTATGTAAATTGGTTACGATATTGTTTGACACTGCATTTCAAAAATATTCTTGAAAAAACAAATTATTTTTTACTTTAAATTAAAAAAATTGAGATTTTTTAGATAATTTTCATATGTTAGTGTCAAAAATAAATTTTAAAAAATAAAAAATATCATTTTAATGTATTTAAATTTTTTAAAGAAAAACAACCACAACTCCAATTCCAAACAGACACTTCATCTCAATCAACTGTTATTTGGGCAGCTCCCGAGGCTGCTGTCCACAATTTGTTGCGTCTAATTAAACACTAATAATCTCAAATTTAATTAAGTAGTCTAGCATGCATTATTATTGTTAATTAATTAATTAGAAGAGTATTTATGGACACCCTATTACTTTATTCATATCTAGTCATCACTTGTTCACCAGAAAAACTTTCTAGTCTGATAAATTAAGTTACAGGTGGGAAAGAGACATCTTTGCTATAAACAAGAACCTTGAAAGTGTTTCTTTCGAATATAAATAGACAAAAGATTGAGTCTACGTTGAACATAGCACTCAGGCCAACTAAATTAATGTCTTGCTGATAGTTGTTTGATCTCTAGGGTGTCGTTTTAGCTGCTTAGTTTTGTTTTTTGTTTTTGTTTCTTTCGAATGTGCTGTTAGATTTGTCTTTCTGGTCAAAGTTTACATCATTATGGGCCATTCGATGTAGCTATTCCCGCATCTTTAACGGTTAGATGAGGAATGCTCAACCACATGATTACCACTTCGTTACTTTTTTAATTGTCTTCGACATTGATCTGTACGTTGAAGAACAAGCAACAAGTTTGTACTCAACGTATCTTCTTCTTTTTTTTCGTGCACTACTGTCCTCCCTCCGGATCTATTTATTAAGTTATTTCCTTGTTGAAATACAAAATATTCACTATTTTCCACACACACCCAATTTATCTAAAAATTGTCACTAGAGATATATAATTAAGAGAAATCCCAAGTGGCAGGTTTTTTTAATGAAAATGCCATGAATGTAGAAATATAAAATATAACTTTTAATTAAAAAAAATTAAGCAGATCGATCATTCATGCATTTAGGTTAATGAATTACAAGAAAATTCTCACCAATTACTTTTATAAGACTCGAAATCTCTTATATCAACTTGAAAAAAACCACGCATCTACAAGCGTTTGTGTAACCGTGTATACTGTATATGTCTAATAAAATAATGAAAAAAAATCAAAATTTTCATTGTTATTTTTTATTTTTAGATTATTTCAATATATTGATGCTAAATTAAAAAATTAAAAAAAATATTTTAAAAAACAATTATAAAAAAATAATCATGTTTATGCACCAGCGCAGCAGATATATATACCCATGTGAAAGCATGTGAAATGGTTACTGCTTTACCGTGCAACTCGTTTTTGTTCAACTCGTTTTACTTAACACAGAATTGATAATAAAAAGACAGGACCTGACCATTTCAAATGATGATTTGCTGCACCAAGCACACCTTGTTCATCTGACAATTGGATTCTAATGGTGTGAGTGGAAGTTGCTATTTGTGTTCACAAATTCATGCATTTTGTCAAGTGTTTTCTTAATCATCGTTTGAAATTGAATGTTATTCTATACTTTTATGATTTGTCATTTTGCCCAAGAAAATATTAACAGGAAATTTGCTTCCAACTCAAATACTTTTTCAAAATTGGATGCAGTTAAAATAAGCAAACACCTCATAATTGATTAAATTAAAAAATATAAAAAAAATAATGTATTTTTTTTCAGTTTTTACATAAAAATCAAACCCAATGATCGATTTAAACCGGTTTCAATCAATTTTAGTTTTTTTTAATCATAATTTTTATTATATTGTTTTTATAAATAAAAACCAAATCCAATAAAAAGTTGTGGGTGTCGCAATGATGAAACTTCGCTGTTGCAATGAGGATAAGCATACGACAACGCATGCATGCACAGTCCCTTACGCACAAGCAAGCATGTTGAGATGGCTGTCGTCTTCTCCAAAATAAAATGAACTTACCTTTCTACTACCAATCGATTGCATGCCAGACCGTCGTCCCTCCAATAAGCACTGGTATGAAAAGTATCCTTAATGACCTCGGCATGATTACTCCCTTTCACTAACCGGCCACCACACAACTTTATCGGGGGGGGGAAAACTACAATCCCTCATGTATACCATTCCGTGTTCAACTTTTATTAAGATTCTGTTTAAGATTCTAGTTGAAATTATTTTTTTCTTGGATATATATATATATATATATATATATATATAATCCTGTGGATATGAGTCACGGGTTCTGCTCTCTGGGTTCCAAATTCCATGGCTCTACTAGGCCAGTAGCGAAGCTGTATCTATCACGTAGCCGTCCAGCCCTAATCTGTTTTGTACTCGTCACTACTGTGTTCCGTGACGGAACATTGCTTTAACATTGTTAAATAATATCAAACATTTTGTTCTTTTCCCTTTTTATTTTCTTCATTAAAAAATAATAAAATGTTATACTATATTTATAATAAGATTTAGATTTATGACACTAACTAAATCTCAAAATATAATAAAATAATTTCAACATTTTATATTATTGCAAAAAACTTGTATAAAAAGAAAATTTATATTGTTTATGTTTTTATTATTTGAAAAACTGTGAAAACTTTGTATTGGAAAATTACGAAAAGCTTATAAATACGTTTTTCAAACTTATTATAAATCTTGAGAGAGAAAATATTATATTTAAATAAAAAATAATGATTTTCTTAAAAAATATATATATATTTTTCCGACCAGCATGTTTTATAATGAAAGAAAACGAGGTTAGAAATAGTGTGCACGTAATCCAAGGACAGACCTATAGAGACTTGTTCTATAATGCGGGTGCTTTCACAATCTCATAGCTCTGTCAAGAACACGAATCAGAAAACGATAAGAGATGAATCAGTAGCAGGCAAGCAACAAGATCTCTTTTTTTTTTTTAAAAAAAAAAAGATCTCTTTTAAAAAAAAAAGAGAGTGGTGATGTTTGGGAGAGTAGTAATAATTGTTTTTTAAATATTTTTTATTTATAAATATATTGTTAAAAAATATATCTTAGATTTTATCCTTTCATTTTATTTTAGTTTAATCACATGAGCAATTTTTCTGACTGTCTCCAGAGGACGTGGTGTGATGGTAAAAAGCTTGAGATCTACATAAAAAATTATGAGTTCGAGTCAGGACATACACCTCTTATAAGAGCTGAGATAACGAGAATTTTTCTCGCTCGCCTAAATCCATAACTAGACCCATAAAATTTATTTTTTTTAAAGATAGAGTTTTCTCGAATCTTAAAAAAACAATCCTGACCACCAGGAAAATTAGACATCCGCTAGGTGTTTTACAAGATAAATTATGAATTAATATATTTTATTTTTTTCTTAAATAAAAAACTATAGAAACTCAAACATGCAACTCCCGTACTGTTTTACACAGCAAAAATTAACAAATACCTAAAAGAAAACGGAAATCACTGTTGAAACACTGTTCACGCACTCTAAAATCACTGTGGACGCGAGCTTTCTCCTCCGTGCGTCGCGCGAGTTCGTCCACCCTTTTTTTTGTTTTTACCGCCTATGAACAGTGTAGTGACTCTTTTAGCCCCAATAATAAGACAAAATAACTTTTTCGGCTGAGGGGTAAGGGAGTAATTGCGCGCGTACGGACCGGTCCGGTCCGTCGCAACTGTTTTTTTTTTAATTTTTTAAATGGATAAAGACGGTTCTATCCCCTAATAAGACAAAATATATGAATTAAGGTCAGGGACATAACGGTAACTGACCATTATTATTTATATATATTTTAAAATCTGTCAGCCGCGTGCGGTGCAGTCGCACGACGATGTCCGCCCCGACGCCCCATTCAAGCAGCACGTGCGGTGTGATACGGTGGCCGGAAATGGTCTACCGGCGTCCAATCCGGTTCTCCGCCACTTGGTCTTCATCCCGGTGCGGCGCGTTGCATCACACGGTGACCGCGGATGCGGCGGTGGCCGGTTAAAGCCGGTTCGTCCGTTTCTCTCTCTCCTGCACGTAAAAGTGCAGCAGAGCCCCCGAGTTGTGTATAAATTCATTTCGGTCCCTTGACTTTTAATTGTGTATATGGCCCTGATTTCAGTTATATAAGTTTTGATTTTGTTCAATTGGGTCCTTCGATTGCAATTAAAGAAATCTTAACGTTTCACTTCGGTCCTTCATCTTTTAATTTTTGGATTAGGTTGAAAAGGCTGAATATATTCGGTACAGAAATTTCAATTTTTGCAAATTTGTCCTTGAATTGAAAATTTTAATAAATCTAACTTTCATTTCAGCCCTTAAACTTTTAATTTGTTATTTTCATCCCTTTATATTTTATTTTCATTTCAGCCCTTATACTTTTATTTTTTAGAATTTCTAATATAACACAATAATAATAATAATAATAATAATAATAATAATAATAATAATACTAATAATAATAATGATAATAATAATAATAATAATATAATTCTTTTTCTTACTTGCTTCTTGATAAAAAAAATTTCCTTTGGATAATTTGTTAATTTTTATTTTTTTGGCAGTAATAGCAATGATAATTTTTATTTTTCTTTTTATATTATGTCTTTGTTTTATCTTTTGTTAAAGTTTCTAGCATTTTTTTAGTCTTTCTTTTATTTTTGTTTCTTTCATAATAATAATAATAATAATTTAATTGTTTCTATTCCTTACTCTTTTGTTAATGTTTTTTTTTCTCCGTGTAATTTAATAATTATTACTGTTTTGACAGTAATGGCAATGATATTTTATTTTTTTCCTTTTGTTAAAGTTTCTAGGATATTTTTAGTCTTTCAGTAATTATATGTTCTAATATTTATTGAATATTATCTCATAGGAATATATATAGGGAGAAGAAAACATGACCTAGGATTTTTTAAATAAAAAAATTAATATCAGTATTCTTAAATACATTTAATATAATGATATAATCAATAAATCGGATAACATAAAAAAAAAATTGTCTTCGGATTTTAATTTTGTACTTAACACAATAATAATAATAATAATAATAATAATAATAATAATAATAATAATAATAATAATAATAATAATAATAATAATTTAATTGTTTTTCTTGCTTGCTCTTTTGTTAATATTTTTTTTTTCTCCGGATAATTTGATAATTTTTATTGTTTTGGCAGTAATGACAATGATATTTATTTTTTTTTCTTTTGTTAAAGTTTCTAGGATATTAAAAAAAATTTAATATCAGTATTCTTAAACACATTTAATATAATCATATAATGAATAAATCGGATAACATAAAAAAAAAAATTGTCTTCGAATTTTGATTTTGTACTTAACACAATAATAACAACAACAATAATAATAATAATAATAATAATAATTTGATTGTTTTTCTTGCTTACTCTTTTATTAATTTTTTTTTCTCCGTATAATTTAATAATTTTTATTGTTTTGACAGTAATGGCAATGATAAAAAAATTTTCTTTTCTTAAAGTTTCTATGATATTTTTAGTCTTTCATTAATTATATGTTCTAATATTTATTGAATATTATCTCATAAGAATGTATATAGGGAGAAGAAAACATGACCTACGATTTTTTGAACAAAAAAAATTAATATCAGTATTCTTAAATACATTTAATATAATGATATAATGAATAAATCGGATAACATAGAAAAAATTTGTCTTCAAATTTTAATTTTGTACTTAACACAATAATAATAATAATAATAATAATAATAATAATAATAATTATAACAATAATAATAATAATAATTAATATTATTATAATAATAATAATTTAATTATTTTTCTTGCTTACTCTTCTGTTAATATTTTTTTCCCTCCGGATAATTTAATTTTTTTTTTATTTTTTTGACAGTAATAGCAATGCTAATTTTTATTTTTATTTTATTTTTTTGTTTTATCTTTTGTTAAAGTTTCTTGAATATTTTTAGTCTATCATTAATTATATGTTCTAATATTTATTGAATATTATCGCATAGGAATATATATAGGAAGAAGAAAATATGACCTAGCATTTTTTGAATAAAAAAAATTAATATCAGTATTCTTAAACACATTTTATATAATAATATAATGAATTAATCGAATAACATAAAAAAAATTTATTGAATATTATCGCCTATAAATATATAAAGAGAGGAAAAAAATGACCTAGGATTTTTTCCTTAAAAAAAATTAATATCAATATTCTTACATACATTTAATGTAATAATATAATTAATAAATCTTATAAAAAATATTTGTATATTTATGTCAAATTAAAATATGTAAAACTAATTATATGTTTTAATATTTATTGAATATTATCGCCTAAAAATATATTAAGAGAGAGGAAAAATGACCTAAGATTTTTTGAAGGACAAAAATTCATTTCATGTTTTCTTAATTATATTATATATAAAAAAAAGATTGGCTTCAAAATTTAATTTTGTGCTCTTTTATTTAAGTAGGTTTATGAATTTATCCCTCAATTCATTAGCATGTGCTTAGTAGCAGTTTGCAACTCCGCTTTTGTCGTTCCCGCCCGCCTGTCCTATTTGATTCAGTCAGTCGTCTAAAAGTGCTTGCAGGGAATTTCCAATATTTTCATTTTTAATATGTTAGATCTAATATTACTGGAAAAAAAAACATCTCCAAAAAAAAAATGTTGACAAATTTACCTGCATTATCTACAAGTCAAATTAAAAAATATACAAGTCACTTCCCGTTTCCATTAGACTGTTCTTTTTAGACGGCAATAAATAATTATAGCACAAAAAAAAATTAAGTTTATGTTTTAAAAACAAAATACAATATTTTTGATTTCTAATATGTCTGATATTTATTGAATATTATCGCCTAAAAATATATTGAGAGAGAAGAAAAATGACTTTAGATTTTTTGAATGACAAAAATTCATATTAGTATTCTTAAATATAATTATACTAACTAAATATTAAAATAATAAAATACAATACATAAAAAAACAACCAATTTTCTACATAGATAAAAAAAAATCCGCCGCATTGCGCGGGCAAACCACTCGTATATACAAAATGAGAATGGTGCTTTTTCATCGTGAACTGAAAGAAGAAAAGAGCTCTTGCGATGTAATTCCCAGGTCTAGCTACCGCAACAAATCATTCACAAGGAATGGGAAAGTGTGCGTGACAAAAGAAGATAAAGCTTACAACAAGGATGAAGAAGCTCTTTTAACAGCAGTTTCGAAGCCTCTTTTTCACTAAAAAAAGAGTTTTTTTGAAAAGCGGGAGATGGTGGCCTGGCCTGGGTTTGAATCACAATTATGATTGTGGTTTGGAACAGACTCAGATGGGTTGGAGCCTCCATTGCCTTTTCCTTGCCTCAAAGTCTGTAATGGAGGCTCTGGTTCGGGTCCCACAGATCTTGGCCAGGGTTCCACAAAATTTGCTACCACTATCTTTCTGGGACGGACCGGGTGGTGCTGCCTTGCAAAGAAGTTTATTCTTCTTTTCTTTTTGTATGAAACGGAGCTTGATCGTCATTGAATTAGGAAGATGCTCAGTGAGGTCTCTGTCAGTTAGACCAGTAGCTCTCCATCTTGTGGACCATTGAAGCTTTATATCATTAGGGTATTCAGAAGTTATTTTATAAAGTATTTTTGAAAAAAATAATTTTTTTTTATTTTTTATTTTAAATTAAATATTTTTAGTATTTTTAGATAATTATGATGTTCTAATGTTAAAAAAAAATAATAAAAAAATATTATTTTGATATATTTTTAAATAAAAATTATTTTAAAAAACAATCCCCATCAAATTTTTAAACAGACACAATATCGACTCAAGCTTTAGATAAGACGTTGTGATGCCTTCCCCCAGTTTTTAGTTTTTATTTTATTTTATTGGGAAAAAAAAAATCTAATTGGAAAAAGGAAAAGGGATATAATATCTTAAAAAAGAGATTTTAATTGGTTAGTTTCGACTTAAAAAATCAGAAACCGAGTAAACTTAAATAAAATCTTCAGAAACCAAAGCTAATTTACCTAACATATAAATGCAAAAAAAAAAAAAAAAAAAACTTTTTATGAGCGCATCTCCTACAAGATAGACTACCTTTTCTAGATTCCTCTCTCGCCGATCACGAAATTAGAAGTGAAAATAATAGCGCAACTAGTCACCGACCACCTTTCCTCCACTCTCTATCGCGGTGTCACCCCTTAATTCACTACCAATCCAAATCCCCACTGACATCAGAGTGGATAGCCGCCACCTCTCCTGCCTTTTTTCGTGGTACTTGTCAGCAACATTCCTTATTTCTCATCGTACACGGTAGCAAAGTGTCTGCTTGTTTATACATTTTAAAAATATTTTTTATTTTTATATTAATTAATTTTTATATTTTTAGATAATATTAAATATCAAAAATAATTTAAAAATAAAAAAATATTATTTTGATACAAGTGAATTTGAATATCTAAGTGCACACTAAGACTATTTGTGGTATATGTTTTTTATTTAGAAATATATTAAAATAATATATTTTTTATTTTTAAAAAATTAATTTTGATATAAGCATATTTGAATAATTTAAAAAATACAAAAAAGAATTAATTTAAAACAAAAAAGAATCAAATTTATTCAAAAAAAGCTTTGTCAATATTTCCTAAACACTACCTAACAAAATTTCAATACATATATTTGTTTATGGGTGCGTGAATTTGTGATTTAAGCAGTAAATAAGATCATGAATGGCTACATTAGAGCCTTAACAATAATATTTAGTTCATAATTCAAAATTAAAGAAAGAAAAATGTAAGCAAGAAACAGTTCTTTGGTCTCCTTCTCTCTCGTTTTTTTCTTCTTCTATTTTTTGGTCTGAAATCTCTGTTTTTTTTTTTTTTTTTTTTCTCAAAAATAGTAGATTCTAGCTTTTGATTTCTAGTATTTTTTCTCCAATCAAATCGATATATTTTGAAAATTAATAAACATCAACGTTATAAATATCCACCATAGGTTTCTCCTTCCATTAGGATAGCTTTAAAATGATATCAGTAGAGAAAGTTATATTTGATTTACCAATAAATAATTTTGACATTTCTCGCACGAGAATTTTCTTATTCATACAAATAAGAAATTTCACTTTCCCTCTTCCTTTCTTTTCCAAATCATGTACTATATAGCTAATTTAGGGCCTATATTATAGGTAATTATATATATATATAGAAAAGTAATGGAGTAAGAAAGTGGACATATAGCACGAAGGTATCATTTTCTTTTCTTTCACGTCTAGCTTAATGAGGTTAAATGCTTCCCATGGGTGGCAAAAGTAATGAGTAACATTAGTTTGGACTCCAAGCCTTCTTTATCTTACAACACTTGGTTAAAGTTTCGAAGAATTGGATGCTAGAATTTTAACCAATCACACACACACACATATATATATTAGTACTTTTTCTCTTCCGGGTGAAAATTATATCGAGCTTGCTTGCATGCCCCTTTTCTCGACTTTCTACCATTTATCCTCGAAACATCGGCGTGACAGGGAGCATCTATGGGGGACACATTCGATTGATCACGTTAATGAAGTAAAGTAAGAGAATCATGCAAAACATTATCATAACATTGTAGTAAATTGTCAAACCTAATTTAATTTAGCTAACTTTTTTATTCAAGCCATTCACCTCTCTTGCTTGCTTGCTTGCTGTAGTATGGCCTTTCTCAATGGTAAGCTAACGTGCACTTTTGACAGAGATTGCATTTTTCATGATCCCAAATTATTATAGCCCTCACTACCAAAGTTATGCTGTTCACAACTTGCCTATGTTAATGCCTCCATGTGCCATGTCAATAAGGTTGAGACTAGAAGATTTGATTTTTATATTGTTTTAAGTTTGAGCCCTGTAATTATTAATATAATGATTACTGAAGATTTATATAATTATTAATTTCAGAACCTATTGTATTAGTCGAGATGCATGCAAATTAATGCCAATTATAAATAGCTATATCTCGGCTCTAGCTTAACATGAAACAGCTTTGCACCTTTGAACTTTAATTTTTCTGTCCAGAGTTTTGATATTTGATTTCTTTCCGAGGCTGAATTCTTGGCTGTCGGTTTAAGTAATTATCTATATTTTCTGACTCGCTAGCCTGCATTCTGTGGATGATTGAGGAGTTTATTGGCACTTTATAGTTTAAATGAATTGGGTGAGAGTGATAATTATTAATGAATAATGATTGCTAATCTTAATTAGGTGAGAGCGTTAATTACTAAGGATTCTTTTGAATCTTAAATAAATAAAAAAAAGAGGTCGACAAAGTGATTTGTTATTACCTTAATTAAAAAAAAGAAGAGCACCAGCGAGATGGAGTAATGAATTTATTGATGGTAGCAATGCTTATATCCTTAGTTAATGCAAGATCACATGATTTATAAGCTCTAAATTTGACATTTAATTCTCTCTCTCGTAAACTAGTAAAGGTATAATTTGACATTTAATTTCTCTATTTTTTTAGGGCATGACATTCTTCATTTTCATATCCATGGTCATGGTTAAAAATGTAGAACTCATTAGGGTTTCTCATGTTTACACCATTTTTCATGGAAGAAGGATATTGTATAATTTTTCCTTGTAATAGTAGTTAACGCCTTTGTTTGTGTGGTGGTTAGAGAAATAGTAAAAATATAGAGAAAATCAAATGATCATGAATGTCTTTTTTGGCGTTCCTTTTAGATTCTCTGGTTAGAGACTAATTAGAGAAACTTTGTCCGATGAAAATATAGGTGACTTTGTCTGATTTTGTTAACTTTCTATACCTTAATATAATTATTCATGGTATATTTGATGTTGAGGATATTCCTATTAGGAATAATGTATCACTCTTCTCATAAGGAATAATTAATTGTATATTCTACTAATTAAAACTTTCTTGTAAACCTTTAGAGATAAGATCATTGGCTAGACATGTTAGTCCATCCTGTATAAATATTTATACTAGTAAATAATAGAAATTTACATGAATGAGTCAAGCATGACAACACATTCTAACTCCTCGTAACTCATAAAAAGATTAGTGTGTGTATATTGGACAATCCATGTGGTGAAAAAACAAAGACAAAAGATGTATAAGAGAGATAAATGTTTTTTGGGTTGAATCTAAAAAACATATAGAGGTGATTAAATACATTGTTCGAGCTAATCCTAAAAGATCATGAAGTGATTTAAAAAAAAAAACATTATACACCATCGAGCTTAATCTCTATACAATAGATGTAGAGATACTTCATGCCAAAACATGAAGAAAAAAAACAATGAGATTTTAATGAATTTCATAATTTGATTCTTGCTAATAAAGTGAGGTCTCAAGTTTAATTTCCTCTTTTGACAATCAACTCCAATAAAATGAATCATACTAAAAAAATATAATTCAAAATATAATAAGCTCAAAAGTTAAAAAAATAAAATCACAAGGATTTGTTAAGGTAATTTATAATCATTTTCTTATATAATATATTGTTGATCACGACCCAATACATTGCACATTGCACCTTCACAATATGGTGTTTTTTTATAGCTCTCCCATGAAATGAGAAAAAAGGATCAAATACCATATAAATAACTAAAAGAGTCGCTATTTAGAATTAATGATCTTAGAAATCTAATAATTGATCTATCATAGTCTAGGTAAGAGATTGGTTACTTGTAGCAAAGATGAACTCAACCAATGATACAACTCTAGCATCTAGTATAAAGACAATTGTTGCGCACACATAATCATAGGAAAACAATATTTAGTTACAATACACATAGAAAAAAAATGAAGTAAAACAAAATAAAATACATAAGAATCCTTCTTTTAGGAAATTGGTGGCCTTAATACTTAGACAATGCACACAATAAAATAAATGCATAAGTAAATAAGATTATAATTATCAATTCAAATGATATGATTTTTTATTTTTATCTTCTTCTTAACACAAGATGAAACGTAGGGCCTAATGGAATCGAACACGAACTACACACAAAGTATCATTATTGATCAACCATCCTTCCTTAGATTTTATATTTAGAGAGATGACCCAAACCCCATCGAGGGGAAAACACAATCATTTATTGAATGTTTTTTTTTATATATATATATATATATATATATATATATATATATATATATATATATATATATAGGCCAGGGCTGATGAAAGGTGATGTGTTTCCTGTAAAAATAAATAAAATAAAATTATTTACGTGTATAAGATTTAAGAGAATATGTCGTGACGTTAAATTCCAATCAATAAACAGTTAAATGAAATTAGAAAAAGGAAGATTTTGGATGAACCTGCGACAGGTTTTTGTTTTGTCCTGGAAACCAAGGGACAAGCTGTCCTGCTCTTCTTTGACCTCTGATCTACTAACCACGCACAACCTTGGCTGTTCATATTAGATCCCCCGTCTCATTGTCTTCGTACAATCTCGAGATACAAATTCAAAATTAAAATGTTTTATTTCAAATTAAAAAAACAAAACACTGAACAAAATAAAATTAACATCCTCGAAGCCAACTTTACATTAATCTATCATTACAACGCCATGAATTTCACTATCATATGGTTTTGTTTGTAAATTCTCTCAAGTACGTGGTCATGATACTGTCTAAAAAAAAGAATGAGGCGATAAATTTTAGTCTTCACCCTACTCCAAGTCCACGCTTGAAAACGATGTCGTTTACTCGTTTCTGCCTCGACAGCAAATCTATGTCTTACGTGTCACAGTCACACTTGTTCAAAGATTTTACCTTCAGTAACTGTCTTTTCTCTTCGCTCCGCCTCTCATCTCACGTGACCCAGAGGACTATTCAACAGGGCTATAAATAATTAAATATTGACTCATGGCCATACAATAATCAGTTACGAGAAATATTGACCCTTCGATCATTCAAATGACCTCGAGAGCCTCCCGAGTTTTCATAGACACGAGCACGACACACGAGTTGCAGAGTTCGAGACCAGTGAAATTCGTCATCTTTAGTTTTCTTTAAAATATTATATATAAAAAAACATTTTAAATGTGAAATAATAACTTTAAAAATATTTTACGGTGAAGAAAGAGAGGTGATGAAAAAGAAGATGACGGTGATGAAAAAGAAAGCAGTGATAATGACGGTGGCGAAGAAGATGGTTCTGGTGATTGTAAAAGAGAAAATAATGATGAAGAAATAATTTTATTAGTAGAGAATATTTTATAATAAATAAATAGAATTTAAAAGTAATTATAAAATATTTTATTGACTAATTTTATTTAAAATAATTATAAAAAATAATTTACACAGAACAAAATAGGTAGCCATTTGTGTCCTTGATTGAATAGATTTTGATAATAAATCATTTCATATTTTATTTTTCTCTAAACTCTCATGCACCTGGTACGTGGATGGTCAACTTTCAAGTTTCAACAGCGAGGGCTGTACTTAATCCGTTACAACCTTATATTTTTCTATATCTATATCTATATCTATATCTATATCTATATATATATATATAAACTGGGATTTAATGATCTTTCTAACTGAATTTAAAGAAGCACCTATATTTATTGATGAAGTAAGTATTTGTTATCGCGTTTAAAAATGTTTTTTTTAAACAATTTATTTTTATTTTTATTTTAAATTAAATATTTTTGGTATTTTCATATGTTAATATTAAAAATAATTTTTTTTTTTTAAAAAATATCATTTTAATATATTTCTTAACGAAAATCACTTTTAAAATCAACTTTACAACCATTCACAAAATTGCTTTAAATGCCGACTGGAAGTTTATACTGAAATAATCAACTAAAAAAACATACCTTTTTAATTATCAGATAAACCATTTAAATTTGAAAGTATGTTTAATTGTTGTTATTTCTCCCTTTAATTTAATTTGAAGTTATTTTATAAGAAAATAAACACATAAAATTGGCTTAGACAAATGGAAATTAAGCTTATATTTTATTCACACCCAAAAATTCATGTAAAATCTGTCCCATGAAGGCTATCATTCTCCTTCGTGCAATGTCCTAACTGTACACAGCACGATAGTGCTTGTTTGAAACACTGATTATGACCCTTTTTAAAATTGCTTTTCATTTAAAAATTATATTTTTTATTATTTTTAAAATATTTTTTTTAATATTAGTATATGAATTATATTTTTTAATTTAAAGAGAAAAATAAAAATAAAAAATAAAAAAATTTCAAAAACATTTTAAAAAAAATCAAACATCTCTTAATGCCTAGAAAATATAACTAATTTAATTTTTTAAAGTGATTTTATTGATAAATATATTAAAATAATATTTTTTATTTCTTAAAAGTTATTTTTAACTTATCACGTCAGAATTATTTAAAAACATAAAAAATAATAATTCAAAAACAAATTTAAACTCATCTCGCAGCAATAAGCCCACTCTTATGCTATAACTCCCACCTCCCTTCACAAGAAAACTCACTCAAACACACCTCTCACTGTCAAGTCTCAACACTTTTTATATCTCGCACCAAAACGAACACCCATCTTCAACCGAACTCCACCACCATCTCCTTACAGAGGCCACCGTCCACGAGAAGAAGAAGAAGATCATGCTTCTCTTCCTTTTCCTTTCCATCCTCTCCTTTTCTTCCTCTTCCCTTTCTCTAAACCAAGAAGGGCTTTACCTCCAGCAAACAAAGCTCTCTCTCTCAGACCCAGACTCAGCTCTCTCATCCTGGTACGACAGAGACACCACCCCGTGTTCATGGTCCGGCATCAAATGTGACCCAGCAACAAACTCTGTCACCTCCATAGACTTGTCCAACACGAACGTAGCTGGCCCTTTCCCTTCCCTCCTTTGCCGTCTCCAAAACCTTACTTCCCTCTCCTTCTCCAACAACAACATCAACTCCACTCTCCCTTTAGATATCTCCACCTGTCAGAATCTCCAACACCTTGATCTTTCTCAAAATCTACTTACAGGTACTCTCCCCCACACCCTAGCTGACCTCCCTAACCTCAGATACCTTGACCTCACCGGAAACAATTTCTCAGGTGACATTCCCAATACTTTCGCACGTTTTCAAAAACTGGAGGTTATTTCTCTCGTTTACAATCTCATCGACGGTATAATACCGCCTTTTTTAGTCAACATTACTACTCTCAGAATGCTCAATTTATCGTACAACCCGTTTACACCGGGTCGGATCCCTCCCGAGTTTGGCAACTTTACGAACCTGGAGATTTTGTGGCTCAGTCAGTGTAATTTAATTGGCGAAATCCCTGACTCACTGGGTCGACTCAAGAAACTCAAGGATTTAGACCTTGCATACAACAATCTTGTCGGTTCGATCCCGAAATCACTCACTGAGTTGACCAGCGTAGTCCAAATTGAGCTCTACAACAACTCATTGACCGGTGGTTTGCCTCGGGGGATGGGGAAGCTGACCGAGTTAAAGAGGTTCGACGCGTCAATGAACCGGTTAACCGGGTGGATTCCTGATGAGTTGTGTCAGTTGCCGTTAGAGAGTCTCAATCTTTACGAAAATGGTTTTACAGGGACGTTGCCTCCAGGCATAGCTGACTCACCGAACTTATACGAGCTCAGGCTGTTTCAAAATGGACTCACTGGCGAGTTGCCTCAAAATCTAGGCAAAAACGCGCCATTAAGATGGCTAGACGTGTCAAACAATCACTTAACTGGGCAAATTCCGGCAAGTTTATGTCAATATGGCGAGTTAGAGGAGATTTTGATGATATATAACTCTTTTTCAGGTCAAATACCGGAAAGTTTAAGTCATTGCCGGAGTTTGACCCGTGTCCGGCTGGGATATAACCGGTTATCCGGCGAAGTGCCAACTGGGCTTTGGGGTTTGCCTCGTGTTTCGTTGTTTGATCTTGTCAACAATTCATTTTCAGGTCCGATCTCAAAAACAGTTGCTAGTGCTGCAAATTTGTCAAAGTTGATTATTGATAGGAATAACTTTGATGGGAACTTGCCAGAGGAAATTGGTTTCTTAGCGAATTTATCTGAGTTTTCGGGTAGTGAAAATAGGTTTAATGGATCATTGCCCGGGAGTATAGTGAATTTGAAGGAGCTTGGTAGTTTGGATCTTCACGGGAATGCCCTTTCGGGTGAGTTACCGGATGGGGTCAATTCGTGGAAGAAAATGAATGAGCTAAATTTGGCAAACAATGCTTTTTCTGGGAATATACCTGATGGAATTGCAGGAATGTCTGTGCTTAATTATCTCGATTTGTCGAATAATAGGTTTTCGGGAAAAATCCCAATTGGTCTGCAGAATTTGAAGTTAAATAAGCTTAATTTGTCGAGTAATAGGTTGTCAGGAGAGATCCCGCCATTGTTTGCCAAGGAGATGTACAAGAGTAGCTTTATTGGGAATCCTGGTTTGTGTGGTGATATTGAGGGGTTGTGTGATGGGAAGGGTGGCGGGAGAGGTATAGGTTATGCTTGGTTGATGAGGTCTGTTTTCGCGCTTGCTGTGTTTCTTCTTGTTTTTGGTCTGGTCTGGTTTTATTTCAAGTACACGAATTTCAAGAAAGCAAGGGCTGCTGATAAGTCGAGATGGACTTTGATGTCGTTTCATAATCTGGGTTTTAGTGAATACGAGATCTTGGACTGTCTTGACGAGGATAATGTTATAGGCAGTGGATCGTCTGGGAAAGTTTACAAGGTTGTGCTTAGCAATGGCGAGGTTGTCGCGGTGAAGAAGCTCTGGGGAGCACCGAAAAAACAGAGTGACGATGTAGAGAAAGGTCAGGTGATTCAAGATAATTGTTTTGATGCAGAGGTTGCAACTCTGAGTAAGATTAGGCACAAGAACATTGTAAGGCTATGGTGTTGCTGTACTGCCAGAGACTGCAAGCTTTTGGTTTATGAATATATGCCAAATGGTAGCCTGGGCGACCTGCTGCATAGTAGCAAGGCAGGGCTGCTAGATTGGCCAACAAGGTACAAGATAGTTGCTGATGCGGCTGAGGGACTTTCTTATTTGCACCATGATTGTGTTCCCCCGATTGTGCATAGAGATGTGAAATCCAACAATATATTGCTGGATGGCGATTATGGAGCTCGGGTAGCTGATTTCGGTGCAGCCAAAGTGTTTGATTCAACTGGAAAGCTTAAATCCATGTCAGTCATTGCAGGATCTTGTGGCTACATTGCTCCAGGTTAGTGATTGTGAAAATGATCTGTGCTGAAATTCATTTTTTTTTTAATCAAGTATGGATAGCCTACACTGATTTTTCCCTTGTTTCGAGCACAGCAATTATCACTAGGGATAGTTTTTAGGATTTGATTGCCAATTAATAAATACTAGAAATCTCATAATTTGGAAGCTCTCCTGCTCTGAATTACCTGTTTATCTCCTGACAAATATATTAATGGCCTGTCATCCAACTCCAATGACTTTTGCTGAGCTGAAAGCAAATTATTCTGATACGTTTGATGCAGAGTATGCGTACACCCTTCGAGTGAATGAAAAGAGTGACATCTACAGCTTTGGTGTGGTGATTCTCGAGTTGGTAACCGGTAAACGCCCAGTTGATCCGGATTACGGGGAAAAGGACTTGGTCAAATGGGTATTCACCACTGTAGATCAGAAAGGAGTGGACCCTGTTATTGACTCAAAACTTGATTCTTGTTTCAAGGAAGAGATAAGCAAAGTCCTCAACATTGCCATCCTCTGCACCAATCCCCTTCCCATCAACCGCCCATCGATGAGAAGAGTGGTCAAAATGCTGCAAGAAATCGGTGCAGAGAACCAGTCCAAGACTGCTAAAAAAGACGGCAAGTTGACGCCGTATTACTACGACGATGCCTCAGATCATGGAAGCGGAGCTTGAGCAAACAGTCAAACCTTCGTTGCCAACATGGATATATGGAGGAACAGATCATTATAAGCTCCAGTTTTCTTGTTTCTGGGCTACCTGCACAGTTCTTACCTCCGCCTCGGGGATGGTGTTCTCACCGTGAAAGGCTAATTCACGGAGAAGAGAAGGAGAAAGGTAAGAGAAAGGTGGTGTTTACGTAATCAAGGAGTCGGTGATGGTGTTGTACACTGTAAAAAGTAAATGAACGTATTGAAAATTTGCTTCTACCAAATTCGATTGGCTGCATTCAGTAAGATTATACTCTTAAGCAAATTTCTTTTATAAATCTTCAAATTAAATCTTCGCTGCTTTAGTTAGCAAGCCAGGTTGGTTTTCATAGGCCCTTCCTAATTATGAGGATAGGCTGGCTCCATCTGGTGCCGTTTGTGGCTCCAGTGTCTGGACTCTCTATTGAGTGCTTGCTGTGTTCTATCTTTTCGGACAACGACCCCGACAACTGCACAGCAGATAATTATGTGAAGGGTAACTCAAGTATGAAAATGTGTTTTCAAATTTACAGATCGGTGAATCAATGAGCATGGAGTGGAAATCACCGTCACTGGAGTGGAACACAGACATATCTTTCTTAGAATTAGCGATGACAGGTGGTGTGGTGAGGCTCGGTTTTAGGAGGAGCTTCTGATCGCAACAGCCTGCATATTTTTGCCAGTCAATGAATCCATTTCTGAAGGAAGTTTGAAAAATTTAACCCACAATTAGGAATTACTGAAATTGCTTTAAAGTCAAACTTGTAGAAATATGATGATTAAGAAACCATAACTATTTCTTCCGAGAATCTAAACTATTAAGAGAATTCCTTTTTTTTTTTTTTTGAAAATGAGACTAAATAATGGTGATGTGTTGCAATGTTTAGTCTTTTGGAAAAATAATATTTCCATTCCTATGTTTACAATCCTGATGAAATTTTTAGTTTTTTTTTTATTATTACATTGTTTTTTAAAAAAAACTCAACGATAGTTCGTGGCATTTTACATGATCATATTTTTTGCTCTTCCGCACTTCATTATTCACTGAAAAAGTGAAACTATAATTTAATTAATCTGAAAAAGCTGTATAGAAGTAAGTGGGAAAATCAAGTCTTCAAAATCCAAGGACAAATCATTGTTAATGGCTCAAAACCAGATGGGATGGTGAAGAGTTTACAATCTACATAACATATTTTGATTTCGAGTCAGGAGATGTATTTCTTGTAAAAGCTTGGGACAACCAGAATTTTACTCGCTCACCTGGGCTCTCCGAAGAGTGAATTTTCCTCTCATAAAATAAATAAATAAATAGGACTACTATTTAACTAATCTAAACAAACTTTTGATCTTTCATTTAATTAATTCAGCAATCATCTACATAGCTCATATTCATAATGCTCTATGTTAATTTTGTTAACATAAAAGATAAATGGAAATAAAGAGTAAGCATTATATACATAAAATTTACCTCCACATATTTACAGAATGTTAAGGAACACAGAACAAATAAATTTATTATACTGTCCAATGTCCATTGCGAATAACAAATATTAAAAACACTTTTTTTATTTTTGTAAGTTTTTAATTTTAACTTTTTTTAAATTGCAAATATGGGTATTCGAGCACAAAAGGTTTTTTTTTATAATAGATTATTAAACGTTGAGGGGTTTATGCCAAACTTTTAAAATTTTGAATGGTTTCCATAAAATTTTAAATAAGAGAGAGCATTGTAATATAGCCATTTGCAGATATTAATTACCTGATGTGAAGCATCACCAAGAAACATAGAGACCTCCGCAGATGTGGGGCAGGAGAGCCAATCGACAGCTTTCCATCTTTATATATTGTTGGATCAAAAGAGGTAATTGTTTCATGTTTTGCACCACTATTAAATTTTAATTACTTCTCCCCATCTCCGTAAAGAAATCTAATAAAAATCCCACTAATAAATATTTTTTAAACAAGAAATTTCTAAATAAAATAAATATAAATGCTTAATCTATAACTATCAAAAATAAAAATAAAAGGAATATATGAGGTGGTTTATATGGACTAAGTTTTAAAAATTCCGACTGCCATTATCATGTGTAAATATTATCCAACTTTAGCAAGTTAGGTTGAATTACATAATATAAATATTATAAATATATTATTTTCTCCCAAAAGCTTAGAAAATGAGAGAATGAACATTAAAAAAACTCAAAAAAAAAACGAAGTTAATTAGGATTTTTTTTTCTTTAATTTTGTAACTTCTTAATTTAACTATTTTTCTTTAAATTTCAAATATGGATATTTTGAACACAAAAGGGTTCTGTTATAGATTCTTAAACGTCGAGGGATTTATGTCAAATTTTTAAATTTTTAATAAATTTATAAATAAGAGAGAGCACTGTAATATACGCATTTGTATACTTATGCGAACCCCTCAAAAAAACATTTTGTAGTATATATTAATTACCTGACATGAGGCTTTACCTTACAAAGATAGAGACCTCTGCAGTGTTGAAAGATGTGGGAGAGGAGAGCCGACCAAAAGATTTCCATCTTTTATACTGTACGAGTACAATTTTATTCCTTAATAAAAAGTGCAAAACACGTGGTATTGATAAATATAGTCGGGCTGAGTTTTTATTTATAATTCCATATAATTCTATTTTTCATATTTTATAAATTATAAACTTGATTTATATTTTTTTATCCAAACAAGTTAAATATACTAGGATGGACTGATTTTTTTTTTTTTTTGTAGATATAACAAATATTCCCGAGTTGAATTTATATTACTGATTTTTATGGACTTGTATTTAAAGGTGACCCTACCTTTAATGTTAGGTCTATTTTAATATTTATCACTACTAATAAATTCTACTTACTTCTTCTCCTCTTTAGTAAATAGACAATTTCTTTTCTGTGACGGTACTAATAAAAGTTTTTAAATTGAGATATTTGTAAATAAAATAAAAATCTGTTCATTCCACAAACTACCAAGTGAAAAAATAAGATGAATATAAGATATATGGGTTGGTCGGATTGCACGAGTTTCAAAATCCTCACATGTTATCCAATTCGTGATATCTATTTTTTTTTATTGTATATAATATCTAAATTATTAAACTTTGATGAATTGAGTTGAATAAGATATTATAAATATTATAGATCACTTAGTTTTTTTCGAACACCCTTTAAAAAGTAGAAGATTTCCTTCCTCTTGCTTAATTGCAGTAAACAAACACAATTTAAAATTGTAGATGAAATGATTTTTAAACATGGTATCAGAACCTTGTTAACCTAACGGTCATGAGTTCAAATCTCATCATCCTTGTTCTATTTGATAAATACTAAGCACAAAATAGTATGAATCTGTGCAAGTTTCAAGCTCAAAAGATTTTTATTCGAAGAGATGTGTTAGAGAATAATATAAATCATATCTTAGGACCTTATCTAACAAATTAAATTTTTAGATGAGATGATTTCTCGATACAAGAGATAATCATAGAAGTCCGCGTTTAAATAACATGATGGTGCAGGTGGTTTCTCGACTTGGAGGTGATGACAAAGTGCAATGTTCAATTCTATCATCGACTTCTAATAATTGTGGCAGCTCTACCTTCTCCATTGTTAATAGGATTCCAGAGAAAAAGATGGTATTCAAAATTGGACACAACACACCAGCCACGATATGAAGCCAAACCATAGTTGCTGCGCAGCTCCGGGATTCTCCTATGGTGAATCTTACATGGTTTTATCAAGTTGCAGAAGACTTGGTCTCCATACCTATTGCCATGAGAATAAACAAGCCAGGGATAAGGTTCGGGCATGGGAAAACATTTATGTTCGAGCCTCCTTGCTGCATTATTTTCCATATATGAACCTATTTAATGGAATATATATGTAGCAATTGTAAACATGAGTAGTCAAATAAAATCATGATACTCATGGCCTTACAATTTCATGATACTTATTCTTTCTACATGATTCCTAAAAATTTCGGGTGACAATCCTTTTGTCAATGAATCAACAATCATAAGATTGGTGCTAATTTGTTTAATTGACACTCTTTGTTCTACAACTTCTTCTTTAACGATAAAGTATTTTAATTTTATATGTTTTGCACCTTTTAAACACCTATCCTTCTTAGAAAAGAAGACAATGTAGAATTTCACAATAATGTTTTAATGACTTGATGATACTATCGACTACTCCAAGTCCTAAAATAAAGTTTTGTGACCAATTTTTCCTGAATTTTAGCCTTGAAACATGCTACGAATTCAGCTTCTGTAATGGATGCAACAATAATATATTTTCTTGCACTCTTAAATGAGATTGCTCCTCCAATTAAAAGGAACAATTAATCAAGTATGGATTATTTTATATCCACACATTTAGCAAAATGTGAATATGAATATCCAACCACCTCAAGATGATCAAATTCTCTATAAGTGAGCATGTAATTTTTCATTCCTTGCAAATATCTCAATTCTTTCTTTACAACCTTTCAATGATCTAAACCTAGAATATATTGGTACATGACTAGCATTCCAACAACAAAGCTAATGTCTGGCCTTATACAAGTTTGAACATACATTAAACTCTCAACAATTAATACATATGGAATTGCTTCCATTTGTTTATGTTTGAATTCATTGTTTGAGCATTAAATGAGACTAAACTTTTTTTTTTTAATGGGAACAATATTTGTTAATCATTTATCCATTTAAATCTTTCTAAAACTTTATTGATATAGGCCTTTGAGATAACCCTAACAATCCATGTGATCTATCCTAAAATATTTCTACCCTAATCACATAAGTTGTCTACTCCATGTATTTTATCAAAAAAATTATTAAAGATCAATTTTTTAATCTCATGTAGTAAACCAAGATCGTTAGTTGTAAGTAATATATCATAAACATACATAATAATAATAAAAAAAAACTTACTTCCACTAACCTTCAAATATATACATTGATCAACAATGATTTCTTTAAATTCAAAATAAGTAATATTATCATTAAAGTTAAGATACCATTATCTCGAAGCTTGTTTAAGTTCATATATTGATTTTTTAAAATCTACACACCAAGTGCTCATTTTCTTCAACCGAAAATCCCTTAGGTTGATCATATATACCTTTCTTATAAATTCATATTTAAAAAAGTTGTTTTCACATCACATTATATTATAGAGATTGATGAGTGAGTTATTAAATGCATCATAATTCTAAATGAGTCTTTTTTAGAGATTGATGAAAAAGTCTTTTTTTGTAATTAATGTTATATTTCTAAATAAAACCTTTAGCAATAAGTTTGGCGTGTAAATATTAGGCTTAGTCTGCTAATCAAGATCCAAAACACCTAGGTAAAATTGGACTTGTTTACATCAATAAGATAAATTACGCCCATTGAATATTAAAACAGACGAAGCATACAATGAAAGGAAATATGAACAAACACCGCAAAGGCTTATAAAAATACACAAACATTAATACTTTTAATGAAAACTTAAAATATCCTATACAAATTCGGAAAAAAAATATTCACATATATAATAAATATATATTGACGATCTCCTTTGGATGATAAAACAATATACATAAAAAACCATAATGATGCTAATAAAATATAATCTTATTTGGTGATTATATATGTACTAATTAGACATATCTACTATAAATATAACTAATAAGACATATTGATTACTGACTATTATGTTTTCATGAATCATAAGAGCAACTAATCAACCTTTGAGTGATCCTAAAATGTCAACAATGAAATTGAATAAACATTAGAATTATATAAGAAAAAACATCCTTTTCTTATCAAAAAATTAATTTAGGTTAAACCAAGAAACAAACCCTCTGGAATTGAAAGTCAGACCAGTTTTTAGTTGAAAAGGTGAACAGAAGACGGCAGCCAACCGCGAACCAACGCAACTAAACCAATTGGATAGATTTCCAAATATCCTACCAAAATAACCCACATTAGATATTTAGATACTTTTCTTTTTCGCTTTCTAAACTAGCCCTCTCTAACATGAAATCAATCCCCATATAAAATGATCATTTCTTCGCGCAACAGTTTATAGACAAGCCATCTTCGATCTCTGCACAAATCTTCTTTGCCTCCAGAGAGATCATGTATAGTAATTCAAAAATCATCAATCAAAATCATATACAGTCCAAAACAGGAAAACACTGCAGCCCAGATCACAGAATATGAAATCCAGCCAGGAAGTTGCTTATTATTTTATCCTGTCTCTTCTCGCATCATCGGCTGCCATTCTTTGTCTGGTACTGATATTTTTTTGCCGAAAGAAACCGAAGGAATCTGAAGAAAGTCTTCCAGCTGCCAAGATTCCTGCACAGGGGTATCCATTAACAGATATTGATGATGCTACTGAAGGGTTCAATCATCGAAGAATTATCGGCACCGGTCGTTTAGGCACTGTGTACGCCGGTATATTGCCAAGCGATCAAAAGCCGGTTGCCGTTAAGAGAATACACCCTTCTCTTGTTCTGAGCAATGCTGGTTTTGGGTTCACTTCAATACTGAAAACACTCTCTTCGGCTCAGCATCCCAACGTAGTCCCTATACTAGGACTTTGCCAGGCTCCCGGTGAGAGAATCATTGTGATGGAGTTTGTTAGTGCGGTGAGTTTGGATTATTATCTGCATGAAAATTCCGATGGGGCATCATCCTTACTGGACTGGAGCCGGCGTTTGAGAATTGCAGCCGGGGCGGCTAGAGGACTCGAATACTTGCACGAAGGGATGTCACCGAATATTGTTCATGGATGTTTCAAGGCATCAAATGTTCTACTAGATGACAAGTTGTGTGCTAGAATTTGTGATTATGGGCTATCTTCACTGGCACCTTATGAAAAGAGGGGGCTTGCGGGGTACGTGGATGAGGAGCACTGGAGGAATGGAATGGGGGGGGCTTGCAAGGAAAGTGATGTTTATGGGTTTGGTGTGGTTTTGTTGGAGCTGTTGAGTGGGAGGCGAGCTGACGAAGGGTCGCTTGTTAGATGGGCATTGCCTCTGATCAAACAAATGAGGTTTAGTGAGCTTTTTGATCTCAGACTTGTGTTGCCTTCTGATACGAGGCCACTTACTAGATTGGCCAAGGTTGCTTCAGCTTGTGTAAGTAATTCCAGGAAGAGTAGGCCTACAATTGTTCATGTAGCTACTATTTTAAACAATTTGGAGATTGAGCTATGTGCTTGATTTGTTTATGATAAACGAAGAAAAAGTCAAGTTTGAAGGGGCAACAATTTTGACTTTCGTCAGATTATTTTTCTTCCTGAAGATGTATACATTATATATATTCAATTCAATTCTGTATTTATTAAATAAAATCGAAATCTTGTATTGAATACATTTCTCGTTGGACGTTCGGAGGTTGCTACATTTCTCTTTCAACGTTAACCGCCTTTGAACAATTTTTGTAGACTTTTCTTAAATGTAATAAATTGATTAGTAATTTAGAGTAAGTGCTACCTACCCCGTTTGAGCCAACTAATACGGTCTAGGAAGGTTCGCTATCTCTAGGGCTAGGAGATGACGACGAGAGCTTTGTTATGGGCAAGATGAAGAAACTTGGAATTGCTAGGGCATTGTAGCTAGGATTAGAAGAGCTCAAATTCTTCAATGTGGGATGGCGACTCGGAAATATCGAGGGTTGACATGTCATTTGTTAAATTAGATCATGATAAATTATATCAATATATGACAAATAATTTCATGTAAATTTTTTTAATTTATTGCTTTTCTTAACGAGGTCCACATCATTTGCATGATACTTATGTGCGTGTGGAATGTTGTGCTCCTTTTATTGTTCCAATTTTCAAAAAAGAGGTTATTGCAATTTTATTTTCAAAAAATAACATAAAAGAAATATACAACAATATTGCTAATATATTTTCTAGTTGTAAAATAACTTTTGATTATAAACTCAAAATTTGAAGCATGGATTTAATAAAATAGATTGCAGATTATATACTTCAATAAATATTAAAAAAAATAACACTAATAATTATATAATAATTCTTGAGAAAAAAATACATATTAAAATATCTAATATTGTGTTATGGGAATCCTTTGTTTATTTTTTTACTTAATTATATGACACTAACTTTTTAAAAAGTATTAATAATTGAAACTCTATTGAAACAATCTAACTTTCCCCCCCTCTAAATGTCATGTATTTATTAAAAAATAATAATCATAAGACATACATAAAGAAAATGAATGATTTAAAATAAGGACAAAAATATCTCTCTCACTAAAATCTTTGTCTCATTAATGTGCTTAATTTTTCTTGGAAATGTTTTACCAAAATATTTGTTTTTTAGACAACATTGTATTATTATTCCAAAAGCAAGTTTCAATTATATAAAAGACAACATTATGATAATTTTATTGGGAGTTTATTAATAAAAACATGAAAATAATACAACACTCATGCTTTTCCATGGAAGCTCTTTCATGATGTCATTAAACTATCCAAACGGGAAGCATTGAATCATCAGACTTGATTCCTTGCTTAGTCTAAGTATCAAATTAAGTCACACAAAGGTTAACCTAAAATGATTTGATCAACTAAGTTGATTCAAAGACAACCTACAAGATCGATAAAATCGAGTATGAATTCAAATTTTTTAAAGACAATATAAATGATGTAGATCTCGTAATCACATGGTAACATAACTCACAATCAAGATTGAATATGATACCAAAAAAGCCAAAACAGGTCTGATAGGAGTGTGACACAATAAAAATTTATCTCAAGACTCCAACATTATTGAAAAAAGATGAGTCGACGCCATTAAACTAGTTAATATTTGATAAGTCAGATTTAGTTATTTCAAGAACTGAAAAATGCAAAAATCATTTTTTCACAAGAAAAAATAAAATGTTCTGAATTCTTATTGATCAAATGTCCCTATTTTTAAGCTTTACAAGAATTTAAATAGTTTTGAAAATATAACCCAAATGAATTTACCCTAGTGGACTGATTTGACTCACTTACAAAATTGATCCAAAACCCTAAACTCATAAGCCCAAAACCTGATCCAAACAAGTCTTGGATCCTAACTGAAAACAAAGTATTAATTAAGCCTAAATAAGTCTTTAGTTGTAACTAACAAAATAAAATAAAATCCATGCTCTACCATAAAAAAGAAAAGAAGGAAATAAATTATTATAAAATTGATTGAAGACTTATTTATAACCTTTCATAAGACCATTAATCATATAAACTAAAGGAAACATAGCCTCCTATATTGTTTCCAAGTTGTAGAATTCTAATCTCAAACTTATGTTTTTTCCTTCTTTAAAATAAAAGTAATTGCTGGTATTTATTCCTTGGTTTTTTCTTATCTCTTAGTATCCTTCTAACACTAGAAAACACAATTAATGTTCTTGGAATAATCTCCGTATATAATTAGGAAACTTTGCCACCGCTTTTTTTCCTACAATTAAAAATTCAATCTACCTTTTTGTCCCATTCCAAATAAGCATTGAGATTATTTTTACCTTCAAAGTTAAGAATTTCAAATTTAATAGAGTCTAAGTTCGCATCCATATCTTTATAATTCCCTATTCCATAGAAATTTACATTCCTTTTCCAACAGATACAAGGTGGTTTTCTTAGGAAGCCTGAATATAATTAAATTAGTTTGCGATATAATCTAACCCCAAATTGAAACCTTTAGCAAACAATATCAAATTACACCCAAATTTATATATATATATATACATATATGATGCAATTCCACTCTCAATATAAATAATGTGAAGTTTAAATTGATCCTGAGCTGGTTAACTTACGGCTTACTATGAATTCTATTATGCAGTAGATTTGAAGTCCTAAGTTATTTTGCTTAGATGTGGTCGACACAAAGAAGAAGAAATTGAATGACATAAAATTTAATCTTTGACATTGGTAAAAGTGCTTTTCTATAAAAGAGAAATAAAATTATTTATATTATTTATTTATTTGAAAAATACTGAAAAACTTTAAAAGAAAAATTATGAAGAGCATCTAAAATACATATTTCAAACTCATTATAAAATTAGAAAATTAAGTTTTGAGAAATATTACATTTGAACATGAAGCTTTACTCTTTTTTTTCTTTTTCGAAGTCCAATATTTTTTAAAACGCGATTTTTCATTTATTTCTAAATAGGTTTTGTGCTTGTCCCTTGCAGTTAAATGAATTCCTCGTAAGTGCCTGAACCATTTATAGACTGGGAAATACAAAATATAATAATAAATGGTTTTTCATATAATTTATCAGCCCATACAATTCAGTCGGCTGTAACTGATAGAAAGCCCACCAACAGTGGGCCCAAACCCGGTGTGGCCAGGTCCAGAAGCAGTTCTGATCAGTTCAGCAAAGATTGTTCTCGGTCCAGCTTGAATAAGCAGCAGAAACGTGAGCCCCACCCACCACCAGCAGTATTCTGCCGAAATTCAACACCTGGCAGTGGCGTAGACAGGGGCTGGTGGGGTCCTGGCCTTTGAAAATAATAATAACAATAATAATTCCCCGTAAGACTTATAAAAAAATCTTAAGGCTAAAAACTAATAAAATTTATATTTAGCCACCCTTGAAAAACTAACCTAATTTTAGCCTGATGCGGTTAGAAAATATTTTGTAATTTTTTAAATTATTTTAATATATTTTAAAAATATGTTAAAAGCTATGTCAATATCTAATGTCAAAATATTTCTTTCATAGCTTGTTGTGAAGTTAGATATTATTACTTGTATTATAACTTTTATATACACAACTAAATATAATTATTACGAAATTTATTTTAATATAAATATGTATTTACCTATTTTCATTTAATGTATACTTAAATTATTTATATGAGAAAAAACTTCAATTTATTTAAATTTCATGATCTAAATTGAATAGCATGAGTTTCTAATAAAAGTTTTAGAAAATAAAATACCTTTCCTGTAATTTTCACTTAAAAAAAAAATATCAATCACTAGAAAACTGTCATCTGAAATATTATTTTCTTAAGACATTTTTTCCAACTTTTAATTTTTCTAACCAATATAATTATAAAGTAAAATAAAATTGAGAATCCATAATTTAAAAAAAAAACTTAATGCATAAATGGCTCGATCTCTCTTAATTGATAGTGCAATTCTTCAATATATCCTTATATTTAATTACGTCTATTTATTTTATTTTAAAAAAAATCCACAATATTCTTTCCTTTATTATCTCCATTCAAACAAATGAAAAGTTTTCAAATTATTACAAAACAAACAAACGGCGTGGGATTTCCACTGTAGCGCCCCTCACAATGCACTGTGGACTCGAGCAGTGCACGGGCGAGAATGGCCCTCGGGCGCGCGGCGAAAAGGGGCTGGCGAGCGGGGCCAATTTCGGCTTTTCCCTTTTTTTTTCTTTTTTTTTTTAAATATTCGGTGGTGAACAGTGCATGGACGGTTTCGTCCCCGATAATAGGACAAAATTAGGCATCCGGGCGAGGGGCACCCGCGTAATTGCGCGCGGCCGGCCCGGTCCGGTCCGCCGCAACTTTTTTTTTTTCGGAAATGGCTAAAGACGGATTTAGCCCCTAATAAGACAAAAACACTGAATTGGGTCCAGGGTTAGAACGGTAATTGGCCCTATTTTCCGAATTTTTTATTCCGTATCTCTGGGGGCGTGAGGCGCACGCGCCAGGCGGTTTTCCGCCTCACACCCTGTTCAGGTGGCGCGTGCGGCCTCCTCCGGTGTCCGGAAATTGGCCACCGGCGGCCAGAACGATGCCCCGTCGCGTGGTCTTCCGCCCGCGCTGGCGCGTGTAACCACCACATGTCCGTGGACGCGGCGGGGGCCGGTTAAAGCCGGCGGCCACGTTTCTCTCTCTCCTGCACGTCAATGTGCAGGAGAGTCCCCCATCTATTTTGACTTTGCACTTCGGTCCCTCGACTGTTAATTTCGTTTTTAGTCCTCATTTCTGTTATAGAAGTTTTAATTTTATTCGATTGGGTCCTCCGATTTGAATTAATTGAATGTCAAAGTGTCACTTCGGTCCTGCTACTTTCAATTTTCGGATTGGCTGTATATAACTCAATCAATTCGGTACAAAAGTTCCTATTTTTTCAATTTTGTCCTCTGATTTCAATTGAGAATAAATGTAATTTGCATTTCAGCCCTTTGACTTTTAATTTTTTAATTTAATCCCTTTATATTTGATTTTCATTTCACCCCTTACACTTTTATTTTTTAAATCCCTACTTTTGGCCATTTATATATAAGTGTATTTGACACAATAATGATATGGATAATGATAATAATAATAATAATGATAATAATAATAATAATAATAATAATATTAATAATAATCATGATTTAATTATTTTTCATTCTTACTCTTTTGTTGTTATTTTTCCCTCCCGATAATTTGATAAAAAAAATTTTGTCAGTAATAGCAATGATAATTTTTTTTTATTGTTTTTTTAATCTTTTCTTAAAGTTTCTGAGATATTTTTAGTTTTTCATTTATTTTTGTTTCTTTCAGTATTAACATAATAATAATAATTATAATAAGAATAATAATAATAGTGATTATTATTAATATTATAATAATAGTGACTATGTATTCTATTATTATAATAATAATGATTATTTATTCTTTCATAATAATAATAATAATAATAATAATTTTTAATTGGTTTTTCTTGCTTGCTGTTTTGTTCATGCTTTTTATTTTTTCTCTCAGTATAATTTAATAATTTTTGGTGTTTTTATTCTAGCGGCAATAATAATTCTAGATGTTAAGACTCCAATGTTGCTATTGTTATAATATTTTAAATTAATATTGCTTCCTTTTCCCTTTTTGGTTTTTAATTTGCTCTTTCTATTAATTGATGTTTAGAATTTTATTATCTGCACAATAATGATTTCAGTAATTTTTTTTTTCTTATTCAAATATGTTGCTCTTTTTTCTAATGTTACTGCGCGCTCTTTTGTGATCGTTTATGACGCAATACATATATTCTAAAAGATGTAATATATGCTTACGTGACAAACTCAATTCAAAATTTTCAACATTTAATCTTTGAATCTATAATTTTTATTTACTTATATCATATAAATTTATCATTATAGATTTAATTATGTGAAATTATATACAAAAAAATTCCCGCGGCAACGCGCGGGCAAGTATCTAGTAGGATAGATATTTGACGTATTTCCATATTTCAAACATTGTCTCCGCTTAGTCTCTACATAATGATTATACCTATAATGTCAATTTGTAGGTAGATCTCCGAAGACTTTTTGCTAGTTGATACATAACATACATAATAATTATTGAATCCTTACCATCCATATTTATCTTGCATTTTATAAAATAATTAAACATAATTTATTAAAAACAACCTTTAAAATATAAAAGGATATTTTTTTATATCAAAATGTGTTTTTTTATTAGTTTTGATGAAAGGTGTGATGTTTTGAAAATTAAAAGAAGGAATAAATAGAAAAACACAACAATGTCCTTGAAGGCTTAGAAATGAGTGCATATGAATGAGGGGGTATTGATTTAATTGAACAAATAACTTGATAAGTATATATAAGAGGATAAATGAAAAAGAAAAAGAAAGGGATATTTGAATTTGTGAGGAGAAAACTAAGAGTGAGAAGAAGAAAAGGAAGAGGATTATAGAGAAAAAGTGTTTAAGGTAAGATTTAAGCTTGAATGTGTATAATTGATGTTATTGGTTAAGATTTGGGTTTTATTAAGGTTTAGGGTTGAATTTTTATTCTTAGGGATTAATTGAAGAATTGATTTATATGATGAATTAGATGATTATAGTGTGATGAGTTGATTTGTTATATGTTGACTATGTTCATTTTTTGAGGTTTTTGGTTAAAATTAGAATATGTTATTTTGGAGAAACTAGTCTAAAATTCCCAACAACCTAGTTAACCAGTTGAGGTTGAATTTGTAGAATGATTGGTTACTAGATTTTGATCGATCAATCAGGTTGAACAGATAGACTAAATAGTGTGTTAGATTCAACCAAATAGTTGGGTTGAACTAATGGATTCGTTGTAGTGTTGGATTTTGTCAATCGGTTAGGTTGAATTGGTAAACCGGTTGACCTGATAGTTGAAGAAAAATAAGTTTTTTTGGTTCAATCAGTTTAAGTTATGTTTGGAATCAATCGGGTGGATCAATTCTGATTTATAATTACTTTTTTATTTCCTAAATGTATAGGGTTATGAATTGAACCTTAAGCGTATTATATAAATTGTAAGTTCTTTTTTAGTAAGTTTTATTTTGTATTAAGATACTTTTGACACTCTACCTGGACATCAATATGATTTTCCTACACATATGCTTTTCATTTATTTTTTTGTTTTGAGTTAGGTGAGTTTATAATTTTTCATAAGTTAGAGGAATAATATGAAAGTTGAATTGTAAATATGACTTTGATCATACTTCTTTATAATTCTTAAATTGTTATCTATCTCTTGTTTATAATAAACATGATCACTCATAGAAATTGAATCTTTGGTATGAGTCATTAAGTATTTTTGAATTGATAGCTTTTCATTTTATTGATGTCATAAGTCAAGCCTTTAGATATAAATCTATTTATTTGATTATGATATGACCCTTTGGTATGTTAATTAGAATACTCGTGCTAATAAGATAGTGCTAGTCTTTATGCACATCATATATGAACCCTAGTTGATCATAAGAGTCACCAACCTATGAAGACTGATCATTTCACAATACAAAGCATCATATTCCTTGCATTTTGATTTTTGAACAAGTCATACCTTATGAACCGTAGTTGTTATGGCCTGCTTGTGGAACTTTCTTGTAAAAGCTTAAAGCTAAAATCATATATGTTTGTCTTTTTCATATTACCTTGTATGTGTATATTGAACATTATCGATTTACTAAGTTGTTAAACTCACCATCTTGTTATTCATCTTTTTTAGGCTTATAACTTTGTTAGCAGATCGTTTTTGATGGATCTTCATAATACACTTTTTTTTTTTGTAATTTGTACTTCTTACTATGTTTAGTTAATACTTCACAATTACAAAAGTTTGTATTGACTTTTGTATTAAGACAATCAATTTATTTTACCTAGTTATGTTATCATGTTGCGTAAAACTTTGTTTTGCTTATATATAAAAAAGTCTGTGTAAATTTTGGTTCATATAAATATGAAATTCTGAAAAAAGACTTTGTTTATATGCGATCATGAATCCAAAAATGAGATCGTGATTGAAGTATAACTTGGAAAAATATAATTACTCAAGAACTGATTATCCCATTAGATGATTAAAATTATAGATATTAAAAAATATAGGTGAATATTTAATTTGACACCCGAGCATCATGACGCTAAATACAATATAGGAAAAAAGGGAATATTGTTGGGCGTAAGTATGATAAAGGCGTGTTTCTTGATTCAAAAGTTCTTCAGCGTACAGAATTTTCCGACAGAATGGGACTAAAAACAGGATTAATATCGCTTTCGTACTAATTATTTGGGAATTGTTTTCATTTAACCCGTGAAATACGCAAGTGTATCTCCTTGCTGGATGCATAAGCACAGGCAAGGTCGTCGATCTCATCGGCTGAACCTGCAGGCTCTCAGCCATGAATCTTCACTGTTGATGATTATTAAGCTGAAGAATAATACTTTATAGCTCCAAAAAGCACGTGATCCAACCAGAAGTCCTTGGTTCCCATGAAAAACTTGGCAGCATCTTTGAAATTTTGGCCAACTTTCTGCGTATAGGTGGACCACCTTGAACAAGAGCCTGACCCATGAAAAGGGTTTTGAAAAGATTTTCTTTTTCTTTGATGGTTGCTTTTCGTTTCTGATAGATGGGAATTTATTATATTTTTCTTAACTCGTCAAGATACCGATGTATTGGACCTTCGTTTAGGAAATACGATAGCTTCCGGCCTTCCCCAGAACCCTTGTTAGATAGCAGATCCATATGTGATTTATAAAAAAATAATATATATTTTTTTTGATGTAGTTTTCTTTGATTAATTTATCCATATAATCCTACAAAAATAAATTCTAAAAAATAAAAAAAATATTAATATAAGAGAACATTTCAAAATACATTTTCTATTACATTTATATACAAACACATGTGAACTATACACTGGATGTGATAGAATTTATAGGAATCTTTAAGAATTTTGATGAAAAAAAGGTGTTAATGTAATACCATTCTCTATTTCTGGACTTCTGATAAAAGAAATAGAGGGAAAGAAAAATGCAAACCCCAGTATGTGACAAGTACCGGGGTTCATTGTTTAGGATCCCCTCATTAGGTTTGTTCTTTTGTTTCAAATAAATCCCTATTAAATAGAGTGACTTGTTCTTTTGTTTAACTACTTCCTTTTGCACGTTACCATGTTTCTATTAATCGTGGTCTGTAATTTCTACATTCTGTTAACTCTTGTAAGGCTATATTTCATATTAAATAAAGCAAGTCATTCTCCCAATTTTATTGTGTTTCTCTTTATCACAATTTTGATCCATAACATTCTAGTTTCAGAGCCCCGCTCGGTTTGAAGAAAATAAAGTAGTAGTCTTTGTAATTTGTAGCAGCGAAGAAAAGACGAGTGAAGAGAGTTTTGTACAGCCAGCCATTCCTTGCTTCACTAGTCATTACGATAATTAGAGCATGTTGATAAAGAAATTCTTGAGATCCAAGGAGTACTAGAGCCTAATTGAGACTGGTTATGTTGAACCAGAAGATGGTGTGTTATCAACAGATGCCAAACAAAAAAAACTTGAAGAAAAAATGTTGAAAGACTTGAAGGTGAAAAATTACTTGTCTCAAGCTATAGATCGAACCATTCTAGAAACTAACCTTCAGAAAACACTTCTAAGTAAATTTAGGGTTCTATGAAAAGGAGTACGAGGGCAATAAACCAATCAATACTTCAAGCTCTTTGCTAAGAGATTGAAACTCTTGAGATGAAATTTGGAGAAGGTGTTTCTGACTACTCAAAAGTGATGTTTGTTGCCAACAAGATGAGGATCCATGGAGAACAAATGAGAGATGTCACAATAGTAGATGATACTTTGATCTCTAAACGACAAATTCAATTATATTGTTTGCTCTATTAAAAAATCGAAGGATATTGATCATCTATCAATTGATGAACTACAAAGTTTTTTGGTTGTTCAAGAGTAGAAGTTTTGTAGGCATAATGGAGAATAACAAGCGTTGAAAGAGACTTTTGAAGACAGAGTAGAAGGAAAATGTGGATTCTTTCAAGTAAGAGGTAGAAGACATCAATCCTTTAATAAAGCTTTTATGGAATGCTACGAGTGTCATAAACTTGGACACTTCCAGCATGAATGTCTGAGTTGGGACAAAGAGACAAATTATGTCGAGCTTGAAAAAGAAAAGGAGATGTTGTTAATGTCCTATATAGAGATAAATGAAGCAAAAAAGAGAAGATGAGTGGTTCTTGGATTAGGGATGCAATAATCATATATGTGAAGTTTGTTTTTTCTGGGACGTAAATGAGAATTTTAGACAAATGGTGAAGCTAGGGAATAGCTCAAGGATGTTAGTAATTAGAAAGAGAAATGTAAGAATGAAAGTGACTGGATTAACTCATGTGGTGACTGAGTGTTCTTTGCTCCTACTAAAATCATCCTATGAAAGACTTGCTTATTCAAACTGCTGTCTTCCAACATAATGTTTATCTTGTTGGTTGTATCACAACCAAATAAGTTAACTTGTTTTCACATAGCTACACAGGACTCATCACATATATGGTACTATAGGTGTTTACGTAAGCTAGACTAACTAATAATAAAACTACAAATACTCTCATTGAGGTTTACACAAAATATTCTTCTTTTGATGATTTACTCTTATAAAGTTCTACTTTATACCATATTATTGTTATGAACTTGATATATCTTACTATTACTTGTACAAATATTACATATGTTGTTCTTGTTGTTAGCTAGTTAATTTATTATTTCTTCTACTACCATTCATTAGATAATTATTCTTCATATTTTACGGTATCTTTGGGGTATATTCTTTTAAAGTCTTTTACTTTTATCCACCTCTTCTTTACAACTGTGAGCATGCTCTGATATTAATTATGGTGGTGATCCTATATATGATAAGTTTGTTACTGGTTTATTTATATTTTTGGGTGATTCCCTTATATTTTGGAAGAGCAAGAAACAATATATTATTTCTCAACCTTCAACCAAAGTAAAGTATCATGATGTGACATCTATTATCAAAAAGATTATTTTATTACGTTGGTTACTTGCAGATATAAAGTTTTTCTTTCTCATCTCACTCTTATGTATGGTGGCAACTAAAGTTTTATTTAGATTGCTCATAATTTGGTTTTTCATGAACAAACTAAGCATATTGAGATTGAGTATCATTGTACTTGTTATCATCTCAAGCGTGACACCATTACTTTTGCTTTTATTTCTTTCTCTTTGGAAATTGCAGATTTCTTTATCAAGTCACTTTCTATATCCTGTTTTTCTTTTTCTAATAGGTAAACTCTTGATGATTCTAACTACCACATCATGAGTTTGAGAGGAGATGTTAAGAAATATATGGTTATTATATTTTATTATGTATTAAAGGTAAAATAGTCTCTTTAATTTTCTTTGTTTAGCCTATATATGGTCTCTTTATAGTTCAATTGAACTTATTCCTTTTAAAGTATTTGATAACATTATGCAATATCAATAACACCCTAGCTTCACCCTATTTTATTTTTATATTTCTCTTTATTTTTTTGATAATTTAATAGAGAATTCAACTTTTTTTTCTTAATGTTAATTGTCCATAACTTCCTGAAAATGATTTCAAAGCAAGTAGCCTTTAAATTTTTTAATAAATAGACCTAAGTTCTCTCTATAATACGATCTTAATACTCTAGAATAGACAATGGATTTGAAAAGAAAAGAAAAGAAAATAAAAGGTGATGGATGATTGTTGCTAATTGTAGTTAGATGTAAAGTTTTCTATAATCTTATTGATCTATTATCTAAACAACCTTCTCCAACACTATTTATATATTATTTTAGACAATGTATAATTGATTATGATCATCATTAGAATTTGTTCTTATAAGTGTTTAGCCCATAATTATCCATCATAAAATTTGATATTTTTATGTTAAAACCAAGTATTTTTTCCTCTTAAAAGAACTTTTCATGTAAACAAAGGTTACTATGAAAGAAAACATTTATATTCTAAAATTTATTTTACAATTAACTCAAACCTAGACACAAATCAAGCACACATGTTTAGTTTAAGCCTAAAACTCACATAACTTAGGGGTTTTTTTCTCTCTTTAAAAGCTTTGGTTTCCTGCATGTTCATTTTTAACCTCTTAAAGTTACACCATATATAACTACTTAAAAGGTTTATAATCTTCCAATATAGGATACAAAAAGTTTTTGGAATTGCATTTTAGCAAACCAATAATTCTTTAAGATCAATTTCCCATTCACTCATAAATAGTTTTAGATATTTTAATATTTTATATTAAAATAATTATATTGAAGAATATTTTTCAACAAAGCTTAACCTTAAATATGAAAGGATTTCACATTTAATTTGATCTCAAATACGCTGATATTAAACATGTTTAAGAACTATTTTTTCAACAATTAATTGATCTAAGCGTAATTTAAGCTTGTGTGCTTGGATAAATGCATAATTGTTGTAATGAATAAACAAACCATCTAATCTTTATATATAACAACATCATTAGTATTGAAATAATAGAGGTTCTTTTAATTGCATATTAGTAAAATTGAATGTGCAAGAAAAGTTACATAAGAGTTGACATATTCTTTTGATCCATAACTACAATCAATCTATCAATCAATCAACATAAATGTTATTTGTGTGGTATATGCAATGAGCTATAAAAATGGATTTTCTTGCTTAAGTATAGAGTTTGCTAAAATTTGCTATAAAATATCAAAAACAAGTCCCTAAAATTTATTATAAGGAACCTGTATACTACCTAAAGTTTAAAGCAAACATCTTAAAATGAAGAAATCTTACTACATTCATAAATTTAAGAGTAATCTAACTCCTTTTCCCCTATAATAAGTTCATGATAATTTGCCCTTATGTAGTATATAGGTTTTGTTTGATGAGGTGCTACGAGTTAGGTCCTAGACCCAAGTGGAGAGAGAAGAGATTTTTGGATTTGATGGGATTGTTATAGGATGATAAATATATATATTTCAACTCCAATAAAAGGGGTGGAAAGAGTAAAGAATAAATTGTTGATGTAATTTTAATATTTCTCTCAAATGATATGAACCTAAAAAGCTAACATAAAAGGAAGATGAGGTCTCGGAGAGATTAGAGAATGAGAATTAAGGCACAAAATTAGCCCAATGATCATTCAAAGGCGACACGGGTCCAAAATGCTTTATAGAAGTGAAAGTTTGCAATCTTAAGTTTAAATTTTATGTGAACAAAAATTCATAAAAGAGGAAAAGTGCATCTTGAAGGTGGTCATATCTTTGAGTTTTTCATGCTCATTTCTGCTTACGAGAAACAAAAAATAAAAATAGCATAGTGTATGACGATGAGACTCAACTTGGTTATATGTTTCATGAGCTAATTGTCTTTATTTATGTTACTTTTTGAAAGTTGACCACTTGTCCTCAAAATAAATAAATTAATTTCATATTTGTTTTAAACAAAATAGGCCACAAAATATAATTATCATTTACTAACCCTTGACCGAAAAAAAACCCCAAAGTTGTGTACAAACCCATAATAAAACTCGATAGAAATGTGAAGCATACGGCGTAAATCGATGAGCTAGCATTTATAAGTCTATCCAATTCATTAGTTAGCTAGACTTGGACCATTTGGAAAATTAAGGACTTGTTCTTTTGTATTTTTTAAATTAGCACTGAGAATTAATATTGTAATAAACTTGTAATTGTTTATATTTATATTTAAATTCTCATAATCAATTATTGATTTTTCCTTGCATTCAAATTCTACATCAAACATGATATGTAACGCGTATCTCAGATTTCTCTTCTAGGAACAACCTATCTAGAAGAATAATGTACGCGCTGAAATCATTAATTTCCCCATCCATGTTCCAGGACTTTGCAGAAAAACTATTAACTATTGACTAATCATATCTCTAATCATCTACGAATTGACATTTGTTATTGTTTTTTTCCCTGTAGGTTGATGATGAGAAATGATGTTTAATTAAGACCAGGAAATTAAAACATCACTTCTTATATTGAATATCTAATCCTCATATCTATAGGATTCCAGCTCAGTACCGTTATTATACAGCTCCCTTGACAACCCAAGTTAATTTGTATTTGAATATGTTTTAAAAATGCGTTTGGTTTTAAAAAAATATTAGATTAATTCATTTTTAATATTTTTAATGGTTTTGATGTAATGATATAATAAATAAATAATCTTTTTTTTTATTTTAATATATTTTTAAATAAAAAAATGTTTTAAAAAAAATACTCAATAACAATATCAAATACAAACGACATTGAAATGCACCAATCAACACCCACTCTCATTTCCTAATTGAAAATAATCTATGCATGATTGTCAATATGGCAGGCTTACATATTTCTACGGTTGTATATCTGTATTTCTGGGTAAATATAGGGGTATGCACGAAGGTACTTGTGTATAATTATAGATTTATAAGTAACCATTACTTCCATCAAACCTATTTTATTTTCTATAACCGAATTATGTACATAATTAAGAACATACTAATAATAAGGTTAGACTTTTCACTATTTGTTCATTGATTTTTTGTACCATTTTCTTATATATATATATATATATATATATATATATATATATATATATCCCATATTCATGTTGTTCACATAAAATGTTGCAGAAGAGTAATGAAGAAGGCAAGGGGTTTAAGGAGAAGACAATTTGCGAAGGACCCTCCTGTCTTCTCCGAGAAGCTTAGCGCATAAGCTTCAGTGGCGTGGCTTAGCTTCTCTGAGAAGACCTAACAGATTGTAGTGTTATCCATCCATCACATGATGTCGGCTATTCTCTGAGAAGATCTATCACACTCCTCCTCAGCTTTAACCTCATCAAACTCCCGACCCTTTCACCAATCACATCCTTATTTTTATTTTTTTATGTTTGATTTGCATAGTTGTTGACCGTTAAAATACTTGGTCGTCAAGAAAACTATAGCATTCTTGTTCGGAAAGATAGCGACCAGACAAAAATAAATAAATAATAATTCAGTTGAGTCGGTTTCCTGTTATTTACCAGGTCGATCGCCTTTTTTTCTTTTCTTACCATCACAGCTTTAAGTATTTTGAGTCGGTTTCCTGTTATTTACCAGGTCTACTTTGCTGATGAACTATAATTATTTAACAGCTTTATGTAAGAAATTTTAAAAACATAAATCTGAAAAAAATAATTATTTTTATATATTTCAAATAAAAAACATTTATAATTAAAAAGCGCATTACGCTGTAATATCAAACACACTGAAATATATGAATTCAACCTCATATTTGTGTTCACCTTTTTATTAAAAAATAGATAGATAAAGATTTCTCCTTAATAAACTGATTAAAATCAAAATTAACCAGCCATGCAACAATTAAAATTCGAATCATAAAATCATCTTAAACTTGAAACACACTATATATTAAATTATATTATATTAATCAGATAAAGGATATAGATTGATTTGTACACCAATTCACAAATGTGTAGTCCAAGTGAAGAAAAATAGTAGATGATCATGTAGCAATACAAGGTAGGTGTAACGTATTTATACACACACGGCTAGCTCACTGTATTTTCATACTGGCTTATACAGTGGGGCAGATTATTTCATAGCTTTAAGCAGACTCTAGGGTGACAGTAGAGCTAAAGAGCTCCTATATATTTCTTAATTTCTCTCTACCTAAGAGGTGAAATGTCCTTAAAAGAGAATCAATTCCCACTCAAAATAGCCCTCTTAATTTCACTTTAAGATTAGGTCTGCTATTTTTTAACTTTCTACAAACAGCTAACGTAACCCTAATTTTCAGTCATACCCAAAAAGCATAGAGATTAAGAAGACTGCATGTATTCTTTAATACTAACGTGCACACAATATAATAACCCAAGCTTGTTGTGCAAGAAACTCTTTTTATTTCTAGAAATTCAATTCTCTCTCTCTCTCTCTCTTTTTCTTTGTTTCTTAGTCTCTCTCTCTCTCTCTCTCTGTCCAAGAATAGCTACTTGCAGGTATGATTTATCCAGCACTATGCAGAAATAAATCAAAGAAAGCAAGAAAAGGTGCAGAAGAATTAAATTCTTTTGCCTAGCATATATCAATATTCGAGTAACAAGCTCAAAAAACGTGCTCCCTTTAATATCCAGAGACAATTTTTCTTTGATTTTCTTACTCTGTATAATTTTTTTTTTCATGTCTTCATCTTGGTAAGCGTTATATATTTTTTTTTTGTTATTTTTGTTTTGGGAGAAGCGAGCTTGAAGTGGAGACGACAGGGAAAACTCCTTTGTGGGATGAGAATAAGAGAAACAGTACTATAGAAATGACATGGTGCAGTAGTAATTCAGTATATGAAAGAGCCCTTCAATTAGTCACAAGTAGCTCAAAAGAAGATGCTTTTGTCGAAGCAGAAACCGATGAAATTCGGAGGATAAGTTGCCCTTCTTGTGGCCATAATTTTGAGGTCCAGGATCAGGTATGTAGTATATGCTGTTGTATGGAACTTACTGTTGTCTCCTTGTTGTCATTTTTGTTTTGTTTTTATCTCGTTTATTTTTTGATGGATAAATTATATATTTATGTATATATAGGTTGGTATAATTCATGATTTGCCGGGACTACCAGCTGGAGTGAAGTTTGATCCAACTGACCAAGAAATCCTTGGACATTTAGAAGCGAAGGTGTTATCAGACTTGCGTAAACTCCATCCTCTGATTGATGAATTCATCCCATCAATAGAGGGGGAGAATGGAATTTGCTACACTCATCCTGAGAATCTACCAGGTGATTGCACTACTTTTTTTCTTTTTTTCCCAGCAATATCTATCTTGATCTTTTTCTAGCTTTTGACTTGGGGTTTACATAAAATCGACGCTTGCTAATCTGCTATTGGTAGGGTTTTTGCACCAACAAACCTTGGAATAAAGGATTATCTAGGATGATTAGATGGTTAATTAAATTATAAGTGTTTTAGGTTTTTTCTTCTCTATTCTTTATTTTTTAGGTTTTGGGTTTCAAGCATTGCTTTCATATATACTCTGTGAATGAGAAAGTGTTATAAAGGCATACATAGGACTGTTCTTGATTGCCTCTATTACTTAACCATCTCCTTTATATTACAGTTAAGTTGGCTATAAAAGTTAATGTTCTGAACATTGATTCAGGCTATGTTAATTAGGTTATATGGCAGCATTTTTTCAACTAAGAAAAAAAAATGTGACATAGTTCTTTCTGTTCGTATGCTCTTCCATTTCATGTCAAATGATTAGGTTAGCTAGTAACCAGTTTATCTTCCGTCCTTAAGCGGCAACATGGCATTGTAAAGTCTCAAGGAAATAAAAACCCTATAATGTTTCAAATTAATGGTGTATTTCAAGAGTTAGCAGCCTTTTTTATCTTTTCTAAAGCAAGTGCGTTACCCTTTAAGTGTTATTTTATGATTATATATGTGTCTTCTGGTCGTTTTCATCATGCAGGAGTAAGCAATGATGGCCAAATCCGCCATTTCTTTCATCGACCGTCGAAGGCGTACACAACTGGAACTAGAAAACGCAGAAAGGTGCACACTGATGAAGATGGAAGTGAAACCAGATGGCACAAAACAGGCAAGACTAGGCAAGTTTTTGCTGGCGGGACAGTCAAGGGATTCAAAAAAATTCTGGTGCTCTACACTAATTATGGCAGGCAAAGGAAACCTGAAAAGACAAACTGGGTCATGCACCAATACCATCTTGGAAACAATGAAGAAGAGAAAGATGGAGAGTTGGTGGTTTCAAAGATCTTCTATCAGACTCAGCCAAGACAATGTGGTTCAAGCATTAAGGACTCACTTGACAATAAATCGTCAAATCAAAGTGATCATGCTGATAACCACCCTCTAGCCAAGAACAGTACAGATCTCCTTGATTTCTATAATCCATCTTATATTTCTTATGATCCTGGGAATTACAGCAGTGAAATCCCACCTCAATTTCTCCCTAATTTGGTTGTTCAAGGTGACGGGTCCTCCTTTATTAGATTAGCTGCGGAGACAAGCAAAGGAAAGCTTCAGCGAAAATGGTGATGAGAGAAAGAGCATTTGGTAGAGCGGAAATGACAAAGACTCCTCCTTTGTGAATGGTTGTTGCTGTGGGTGTGGTGTAACACTCATATAATTTATTAGATTGAGGTTTTAGTGAGAAAAAAAGAAGAAATTAAGGAGAATAAGGTGAATGGCTTATTTGGTTAAGAATATAATTAAGCCAAGTTCTTAGGAGGCTTAATTTTGCCATGTTAGTAGTTTTCAAGTGAGAGGAGCGAGGTTGTGATACCTTTATACCCGTATTAGGGTGAGGTTGATTACGTTATTAATGTAGAATGTGTACAAAGAGAAATTTATAATTAATTAGCTTAGGAAGTTTGATATTTAGGGTTTAGCTTGAGTACTTTCATCGATCATTGTTTACATATACTTTCTTTCATAAGCTTATGCTTGATAAATATTAAGGACGGGAAATAATTTTAGATCTTGCATGGTTGTCCTCTTCAAAATATGAGCAGTTTTGAATCTTTTGATAGTCAAAATCTCAATTCTTGCTCGTACATATCTGTATTGTAGTTCTTGTATTTGAGTTAGGATGTATTTATCTTATAAAAAACTAAAATAATTAGGATTTTATTCATTTAATCCAGGTCCGCAGAACGTCTAAGGAATAGTAGAGTTTTCTTGAATCCGAAAAAAAAATTATCCAGCAGTAACGTAAATTATATAGATTTTTCAATGAGCTGAGTTACGGTTAAATCATGAAATATATTACAATGGAGTTTGTGTAGATTTTATTTTAGTGGTCGCTAGTCATCTGTTGGCATTGCTGTGGAGAAATTGGTAGGTACAATATTTCCGTAGTTAGAAATTAATGCATGAAACCTATAGGGACCGAAAGCACTATCTTGGTTCTGGTCGCATGCCACCCTAAAATAGTCAAATTAATTCCATTGCCGTTAATCCATTATCGGAGATAATGATTTATATATTTGGCCGATAGACTTGAAGCCACATTCCAATGACAGAAATTACTATTTGTTAGAAATATTTTTGAAAAAAATTAAATTTTTATTTTATCTTTTATTTCAAATTAATTTTTTTATGTTATAAGATCATTTTCATATACTGATATCAAAAATAATTTTATAAAAAAAAATTCATGTTAATATATTTTTGAACAAAAAAATATTTTCAAAAACACCATCAACAACTAAACAGGCTAACAGTGGTCAGTCACCTGAAGTATGGTCTGGTCAATGTTGAAACCGTATGTTAATTGACATCAAAGTTAGCTGAATTTGCAACTTGAGAAGTTGCAATTTGGTCTTATTTATCGAATGAAACTACCAACAAAAGGGGAAAAAAATTAATAGAAAAGAAGATACGAGCGAGCAAAATAAGAAAATTATATTTAAATTTCTTTGCCTCATTAACGTGTGTATTTTTTAGATTTTTCACGTTAATATTTGTTTCTTAAACAATATTCAATCATTAAAACATGGCTCAATTGATTATCATTAAAACCCTCCAGTGAAAACAGGCCTTGAATTAAAAAAAAAAAGTAAAATGAATTAAAAAAATAATAATTTTAATTCAATCACATCAAAACAACCTCAACGTGATTTTAATAAAAACATGAACATGACGAAAACTAAAGTAGAATGAATTAAATTTTACTTGTTAAAAATAATAATATAGAAGAATTCTCAATAATTTAAGTAATACACAATGATGGGCACAGCTATCGGATTCATGGAGTCAAACAGAAGGTTCGCGGGAAAGTCAATTGTGTCAGAAAAGATGTCCAGTTCTCCCTATGATTTGACCACCCATTAGTCTAATTCTGAAACTGAATGCCTTTTTCCTACTGTTAATTTCATCGGTGCCTATACTTTTAAGAAACCAAATGAAAAGTACGGAGCAAAAGAGTGTTATAAAAGAAAGATAGACATTCTGTGGAGTTCTAACAAATAATATTTAAAAATAAACATTGAGAACAGATAGGCCATGATAACATGCGGCTTCCACCACAATTGCTACAAGGACATTTAGCGCTGCAATTTAAAAATATTTTAGATAAATTTTGATTTTTTATTTTAAGTTAATTTTTTATTATTTTTAATTCATTTTAATGTGCTAATGTCAGAAAAAAAATAAATTAAAAACTATTTTAATATATTTTTAAATAAAAAACACTTCCAAAAATAATATCAATCATTCCCAAACAGTCACTAATCCAACAGCAGTGATCGGATTGGCCAAAAAACACTGAAATGATATTACATGGAGAAAATTTTGCAAGACCAGCATATGACTTTCAAATCATTTCCAGCTAAATTCATTCAGAATTTCTTACTTTTTTTCACAAAAAAGAAAAGGATAAGAGAAGAAAATCGGTAAAATGGAAAGCATCACCAAGAAGACGACAAAATTCCATTAGAAAAGATGTCTCTAAAATCTAAACACACATGTAAACTTAAGAACAATATTAAACTAAAATCATAATGCAGTTCACTCGACAATCTTATATCCTAGAGTTAAATGAGCAACAGGGGTTACATACATCCAAGCTGTCAAGTAACCCCGGCTACTGATCACACAATCAGGTAAGCAAACTCAGATAAATATTTCTTACAGGGAATTAGATTTAAATGGAAAAAAAAAACTCACCCTCAAAGCGGCATGATGAACAAATCCTGTAGTTACACCAGAATGATTTTTCTACCTTGCTAGCTTGTACTCATATACTAGGAGATTCTACAGATAACCAGCCCATTTAGAACTTAAAATGTCTTTATTCTCACACTGATCTACTCATTAACACTCCCAGTAGATTCACAGACCGTCTCTATACATGTCTATGATGGAACCCTCACGACTTCTGGAGAACATATTTCTCATATAATGCAAGGATGTCTTTCTTGTTGTGAGTTCGCAACTTGAGGATCTCAGCACCATAATTATGTTTTGTAAGTTCCTGCTTTAGCTCCTGGATAGTAAACTTTCTATAATCTTCCTGGTCATTTTGCTGACTTTGATTGTCCTCATGGCCCTTGAACACCGAACCACCATCTTCTGGTTGTGTGAGCATTACAGGGCTGGTTGTACTCCTGGACCTCTTCTTACCTCTACTGTCATTTGTGCCTGTTTCTTGAACAGATCCTGCACCCATTTCAACATCATCTGTTCTAAATCGTTTTCCATGGGAAGCAGCCTTAAGCTTGCCATCCAAAGCCGACTCATTCAGACGAACTGAAGTAAACTCCTGTTGGAGGGAATCAAGTTTAGCCCGTGCTACTTCCAGCTGAAGAGAGAAGTCTTCAGCTCTTTTATTTGCAACACTGTGGGCTTTCCGTTCATCATCCAGAAGATCTTGAAGTGCTTTAACTGTACTAGCCCTCTCCACATTGTTTGATTTCAATAGTGACTCTATTTCTTTCTCCCTTTCTTCAACTCTAGCTTCTAGTAACGCAACTTTCGAGACAGCATCCATCTCCGACACACGAACTCTCTCAAGTTCACAAGCCAGATCATTTTTCTGTCTATCCAAACTTTCAATATGCCTCTGAGCCCTCTCAATTTGGGCTAGTCTTTCCATTGCCAATTTCTGAAACTCACCTTTTTCCTTTTGTGCTGATACTGCATCAGTCCTTGCTTTATCAGCTACTTCTGTAGCCCTCTTACATTCTTTTTCAGCATGGTTACACCTTTCCTGGACTCCCGCAAACCTCTCAAACTCAGTTTGGTACCTTTGCTCCAGATGGATCTTTTCTTGTTCCAAAATCCTAGCTTCTTTCTCATAAGATTGGGCCTTAGCATTGGCAGTCTCCAGTCTCTCAGCCAACTCTTTGATTTCAAGCTTCAGGGAGGATATTTCAGTATCATAACTCTTCATTTTTGACTCAGCAGCCTGCAAAAGGGCTTATTACAGTTAAATTGTCATCCATGCATGTGTGCAAAGTGTGAACACCATAACGTTTTAGTTGATGTTTAATTTCACCCAAATTGCATGCACACATGCATTTTTCTGGTGGGGGGAGATCAGCTCACAATCAGGCGTTCCAATAAACATACCTTTAGCTCCATGTTTAAGGTTGTCAAACACTGCTCCGCATACTCAATCTTCCTATTCTTCTCCTTTACTTCATCTTCCTGCATATACATTGATATAGAAATCATAACTTTTCTTCTGGTTATGTTGATTCATTGAAATAAAAAGACATGACAGTGAGCTTTGTATATACAAGCACCAATGCCTGTGTCAGAAACAATTACCTTCGCTACCAAACGGCCAGAAAATTCTTCCCGCAGTGCATCTTCCCTCAGTTGTGTTTCTTTACTAATTCTTCCTTGCACATTTGCTGCCTTCTCTAAAGCAGCTTTTGTCTCTCTTACAGCAATGTCATACTTTCGTTTCCACTCTGCTGCCTCTTCTTCAGCTGACCTACTTTGTTCATGAGCAGCAGCCAACCTGGCTTCAGCAGCACTGCTCCGAGACTTGAGAATTGCAATCTCTGAAGCTGCCTGCTCTTCATCAGCTTTCTGCTTTGATAACACTTGATCATGTTTTCTTTTCCAGTTGGATGTTTCTTGCTTGGCAGTATCCAATGTTTTCACCAAGTTAGAACACCTCTCATCCAATGAACTACGATTACTTTGTAAATCATTTATGCGCCTCATATAATCATCAGCAAGCTTCTTCTTTTCATTAATAGCTTCATCGTATCGCTTCATATATTCAGACTTATCTTTCTCACTAGCTTCTAGTTGCTTGTGAAGTAACGACATTTTATCCTCCATTGAGCGACATCTCAGCATGAGAGAACTCTTCTCGGATCCAATTTTATCATTTAGCCGTTTTGCAAGGTCGAGTATTGGACCTTCCAAACTGGAGAACAAAATAGTTTTGTTTCCTTTTTCAATAAAAAAAAGTGCAAACTTGTAAGCCACCAAAAGGGAGAGAAATATACAGACCTTTGTTGTAGGAACATTGCTAATTTCTGCCATTTCCCAGGACCATGACATGATGTCTCATATTCAGATAGAAGACCATCAAGGACCTGCATGACATACACAAATCAATCACGAAAGAATGCAATAAACCAAATAACTTGAATCTGGAACACCATTATAAGTGCATTACTAAAGTCCCTCAGGCAGGGGAGATGCAATTCACCTCATCTCTATGGCAATATTTATTCTTTTTATCCATACATAATGGGGCATCAATGTAACTAAATAGCCTTTTGGCAATGACAGACATTTACAGGTGCTAATGACAGCTCAAGCACAAATCTATCATAGCTCATCCAGCTTGGCTTCTTTGGCAAGTTTATCATCGAATATCACAGTAATACTTAAAAGCATATGCCAAAATTCATATTTTGTTTCCTCCGGCTACTCCAGATTGACAGTTCTCTCATGAAACCAGTTCATTTAAAGACGAGGTCCATCTCAAATAAGTTTCCTAGCTAGTGCTGGAAGGAGGAATTGAGAGACTCAAACTGCATCTACCTTGATGGCACAAGCTTGATCACACGGACAAATAATCACATCTATAGGCCCGAGATCTCAATGACAAAGACCTCATCTGGATAGCATGTCTCTATATGCACACTGATTTACTGCTATGGATATTTCAGAAAAGTTGAAAGAGGAAAGAGCAGATGAAAAGGCTTCATTACTAAACCAGACCTTGTATTAAAAGCTATTGAAAGCAATTTTATTCTCTAATTTTACAAATTTTGTCCACCTTTCAAATAAAAACCTTGTTCAACTTGAGGCATGTAACAACCTCGTACAAATCACCAGAGCTTATAATGAGAGACAGAGAAGTAGAGTCCAATTAACAAAGCTTGGATGCCAAAGAATCTTATAATTGACAAGACAACTGAAAAAAAATGCTTACTTTCACAACGTTATCAACATTGGCATCAGAAGCATGACAGGCTGCTCTCAGTCTCTTTTCCATGTTTTGCATAGTGTTTGAACATCTCAAGTCTGCCTCCATAAATGCATTCCTCTTGTAATCCTGCATCAGAAGCCATATTTAATCCGTGCACGCGCACTTAAAAAGTAATCCTTTACAAAATCTACCTCCTTTTTACAGAAAAGAATCTACCATCTGTTTTAACTAGAAGATAACTTGGGAACCATATGATCTACACAATTTTAACTATTTACCCTGCCATCAATTAAATGAAACCCACCAAAACCCTAGGAATTGTCCCAACCCTGGAGCACATGTAAAAGGAAAAAAAGTTCAATAGCTATTTTTCTCTGATATATGTTTTGGTTTGTTCAGTCTCTTTGTTGTGAGGCAATGTTTACATGGTTTCTGTGTGTAACCTTGCAGTTTATGGCTAAAAAGTTCAAATTTTAGATTTTACTCACTCATCCTGGTGATTCAAAATTATCTAAGCAAAGCTATCACACTTTTATGTCACCAATTAAGTTAGGCATTGTACAGGGAATATACATGCTTCCAAAATGGGCATATAAAGAGAAGCTTAATGTCTCATAGGAAAGCTAGTTCCTATAGCAGCATGGCACTTTATTTTTACATGGCTAAATAGGTATCTGTGTGGCAAAAAAGCACCCACCAACCACCCAGACACATAAATATCAGCACCACAATGAAGATTATATATGCCTAGTGGAAACATATGAGAATACAAACATCAACTATAAATGGATTTTAAATGAGGACAAGCTAATAACTTGTAGCATATTTTTTGTAATGTTTAAGAATTTTAGATTATTAGAACAGAGAAAAAACAATTGAAAATCTAATTAAAAGTTATCATGTCACCAATAAATATTTCTAGTAATGCGGTTTTGCCTCATATGATATGACTCTTCTAACTGCATCAAGTTTGACCAGTTAGCTCTTGGAAACTAAAATACAATGAAATTATAGAAGTGATTCAAGGCCTACAACTCCTGCCCTAGAGTAATCCAACATGTAGCCTAAGTTGATATCATTTGAAAAAATTGGTTTCTTGTGTCCTTTCCATGTTGTTTTGCATAACTCTTGCAAATTGTTCATCATCTACTCTACGCTTTCCAGTTACAAGTAGTTAAGCACCTTTAAAAAAAGGCTGAATACAATAACCCATCATACAAGGCTTGATTAAATATTTCACAGTAGCGTTCTTAATATATTCATTACCTCAAATGCTCTTCTTGAGAATTTCTGGAGAAGCCCTTCATATTTCTTCCTTGCTGAACCAATCCCCACAGCAGAAGCATTAAATGCAGCCAGTGATTTTTGAACAGCTTCTTCATGTGATTCTCTCAAAACAACCTACAGCTCCAGACTTAGAATATGATAGAAATCACCAAACAGGTAGGAGAAGAGCATCACTTACTTCCTCAGGTGGCTTTGAACGATCAAAACTTGACATATAAACTTCAGTGGCAGTGTCATATGCTCGCCTACACTCTGCTTCTTCAACACTCTGAAACACAACATTACTAGAGATGAAAAAGAAAACTATCACAGCACATGCTTTTTGAAAGAAAAAAAGAGTTTTTTGAGAGTTGAAGTTATTGTTTATCCCATTTGCCCACTTTATATTAGTTTGTTACAAACAATTTGAATCATGTATATTTACATATGGCATTATTAAAACAGAGAAACAAGAGAAAAAAACTAGATCACATGCTCCACCAAAGATCTCTCCCCCCAATTGTTTGATTAAAATTGCACTATCCCAAATTCAAACCATATGTTGAATCTGTCTCTTATCATATTCAAATCATGTTTGATAAAAAATCATTGACCTTTTCCTGTTCCAATTCAAACTTCTTGAAGATGACAACAAAGAAGCAAGATGCTTAAGCTTACATGAGGCCCAAATATTCTTAAATATTTAAGTTCTTAGTTCCATTTACCTATACAGATATTGTTTCCATATTGATAAACAATAATAATATCAGTAAATACTAAGAACCATGAAACTCCTACACTTTAGAAAATTACATATGATGGTGCTTTCGCACACAGCCACACTTTAGCTGTCACTTCTGCCTCTGTTTTCTGGGACTTGAGTTATTAAAAGGAAAGGATATTAATTGCAATGAGCAAGCAAGAAGAATGGCGGTTTCATTTCTTTGCAAATTCAGTTGGCTTCAGGTAAATGCTTATATATTGCTCCAAATTCAAACAAATTCTTCAAACCAGTTTAGCAATTGAATAATTTAAAAGAAAAATCATTACAAACACTTTTATAAAAAACATTTGGTTTTTGCGCCAATGATCTGTTATCTCGTCTGCTTTCAAGTCAGTCAGCCACATTTCAAGAGAGATTATAAGCCGTTCATGTGGATCAACTGTTTCCATCATTTATATTCATATTTAGGACATAGTATTTGATTTTGCCTATAGGAACAGTAACTTTAATCTCATTTATAATCTTAAGGCAATGTTCAGTGCATTGATGGCCTTAGATTTAGCATAATTTATGCTTTCAGGGAGTCATTAATAATCCAGGATCATATAAAATGATTGGGTTAACAAAATATAACACTTTGTTTTCAAATAATATAGGTCCATGCATTAGTAGACAGATTCATCGAAATTGAGTTTTAGATATGTAGAGCATGTAAATCAATCTCAGTTCATTTTCCTGGGGAAAAGAATGTCCACTTTGATACTGATACCCAAAAAAGTATTAAAGAAATCTATTGAATATTTGAAGGTTACATGTGGACTACTGCAGTACCCAAAGCTGATTTGAACCAGTTTATAGAGTACACTGAATGAATGAAGACTATGTTGGGAAGGATGACCAGGAAGCCAAGCAGCCATCCGCTATATTAACTTTCATGATTTCAAAAGGAAACAAAGAGTTCAAAGCAGGGTGCATACCTGCCATGAGGAAGATATTGTTGGTACTGCACCATTATTGAGAGCCTCTAGATAAGATTCTGTAATTCCAACAAGGACTGGGCCTGTCATTACAGTGGCACCAATTTGCTTGGGCCTTGTTCTCTCAAAAACATATTTTGTCAATGCATCCAGCCCAGCTCTAAATTCAGGCCTTAGTTTATCCAACTGCAAAGGAAAAAAAGAGCTTGAGTACACAGTCCATCTGTAAGAAAATATAAGAATGTGTGTGTGCTTGTGTATGAGGGAAGAAGCATGTCTACCAAATATAAGGTACTAACCGAAATTTGATCCATACGCTGGAGATCATTTTCATTGTTCAAAGGCCGCACAAGAGGGTAACATTCTCTGTCTGGAAACAGAGCTCGAATTGAGTCCCGAATCTATGACCATTATCAATGCATAATTAGCACCTCTAACATAAAAAAAGAAAAAAAATCCAGCACAGCAAAGGTAAGATGAGCTAAGAAAAAGGATATCTCAAAAAATCCTGTCCAAATATCTGACAAATTTGTAAAAGAGTCTGTGTCACTAAGTAACATGCAGTTAGCTAAAAACTTAATTTCACCTCATTTTTAGCAGCTATATCTTTTCCACTTCCCTGAACTGGCCTTAGAGCAAGCTCTAGATAATCACGGGGTGTTATTCTTCTATTATCCTCTACTAAATCCAGATAAAAATCCTGCAAGGTAATCAGGAAAACCATTTTGAGGGTTTTATGTAAAATCAAAAGTTAATGTTCCAAAACAAAACAGGAAACAATATGCTGTTTGTATTAAATATGCAGAAAATAATACCCTTAGAAGCCAAACAAAAACTGGGGAGAACTGCCCGAGTTCAGAAGCCGAACTTCTTCCTCCAGAAGCTCTAACACGAATATGCTTTGTCATTTGAGTGACAAGAGAGAGTCGATCAAGTGCTGCTTCATCTATACCACCCATCTAAATAGAAGAACATAAATAGGAAAATGTTAACAATACAGTGGAAAGAGGGAGAGAGAAGACAATATGAACAGTGAAGATTAATCATGAAATTAAGAAATCCATTATAACATGAAAAAAAAAAGATTTTTCAAGAAACATCAACTGCAAACAAGCAACAAACGGTAACCAAAAGGCTAAGGTCTCAGCATAAGTTTCCCTTACCTGATTGTAAATGAACATACTAGATAGTAGGACAGCTAGCGAGAATATCTGAGTGCTGTATGTTCCCTGTCAAAGAAGAAATTGACTTATGATATATTAAGTTAACATGCTGACAAAGCACAAGAATATGAATAATAGAGCAACTACTGCATAATCCCAAAGAGCACCTGTGTGGGAATATAAAACGGATATGGTGTAAATTATAAATAAGGAATCACAGAAAACAAATTCTTCAATTAATACAATTCATTACTAGACATTTCATCAGTTCTTTAACTGCTAAAACATAAAACCAACAAGACAATCACTAGTTCATCCTGAAAGTAAATGCGCTTACTGTTTGATCATAAGCATCTATTCCTTCACTGTCTAACAGTAAAAGATTGTACTCTGTTCCATCAAGAGCAGTTCTCTTTAACGGTGCACTCCACAACCAAAGTCCCTTTGTACATGGCCGATGAGTGGATGCTACTTGAAATCCACTACTCCTTCCAAGAAGCTACAATACACAAGTCCACCTCTTAGTTAATAACTGACACATGAGGCCAGTTGCACAAATGAAAAGTCATAACAGATAACTCTAAAATAAGCATCTTATTAGGTAAAAGAATTATGCATAACATCTGATGCAAAATGAAGTAACACATAAATGTAAAGGGAAGTCTAAAATTGAACGACGAAAACAAGGCAGATGTAACTTAGCACTTTCGACAAACCTTGCTATAAAAAAAAGATCAGCCAAAAGGAACAAAAAGAAATAAAACCCTAAGTACATTAATTTCCATTTGGTGCAGTTCTCACTCAAGAAGGTTAAACTCAGTGCCACTTCACTTCCATTCTATTATTAATCTTCAAAATTCAAATTACTTTTTCAATGAAACAATTCAAACCCCTAGACAATTCAATTCGGAAAAAAAATCTGCAATTCGTAATTTTGAACCTTTCCACTACCCAAACCCTGACTACATTCCAGTTAAATCCCCAAAAATATTACAATCCAAAAAATCCCAATCTTCAACCAACCAGAATCAAATCCCTAACCTGATTCAAAATAAAGCTTTTTCCCTGTCGAGCGCGACCACAGACTGAAACGACACCGATTGGTTCCTTGACAAGTTGGAGAGTAGCAACTGCTTCTGGATCCATCCGAAACTTCCCTTTTTCATCGCAGTAAACTAGTCGGATCGGTCTGGCCGGTCCGGTGACTGGAGAAGCCGACGGAGACGGCGACATAGAGGAAGAAGACGACTGAGAGTAGGATGACTGGGGAGAGGAGTCACTTCCTCTAAACATTTTGAACATCTTGTACGTTTCGGCGGTGAGACTGTGATGTGAGTTTTGCTTTCGGTTTTCTAGCTTTCTTTTGGGTTTGCTTGTGGCTGGCAGCGATTGTGGGTTCAAAATTGGAGAGGGAAAGGGAAAGGGAAAGAAAGAAGCGGTGAGATATGTGAAAACACCTCCACGCTTCTTTAGAGAGTCAAAACGACAGCGTGGAATAAAGCTAAAACTCGGCTTGACTATTTTTTTAAAAAACAAAATATGAGATTTATTTATTGGAAGGAAATATTTTTGTCAGATTTTTAAAATGATTTGTTGAAAAAGTTAGATCAAAGATTAGAAATTTAAATAATAGACCAAATAACTTATGTGGAGACCTTATAATGCATATCAATGATGAGAGATCCCTCTGCACATATCCCAAACTCCAGGCAAAAAAAAAAAAAACATGAACTTCATGAAGTACAAAAGAATTAGGATCATTATGTGCTCAATACAAACCTTTGGTTGATTGAAAATTTTACTTCATGACATTTTTTAGGGTTTACATTTTATAGGGTAATCTAAATCTCATAATCCGAGTAACGTATTTGAAAGATTAATTAGAGTTGACTTTAAATTTTTTATATCATTGTTTTTAACTTCTTCTTTTTTAAATTTATCCTTTGATTTTGGGTTGGTTGAGGATTTAATTTCATGATTTTTTTTTACTTTTTTTCTATAAAATTATTTTGATTTTTTTTTCTATAATTTCATGGTAAACTGTATTACTGTTTGATTTTTTTTAAGTCGGATTTTTTATTCGTGGGTCTTTTCTAAGGCTTGAAGTAGATCTCTCTTTGTGAGGAAGTCTCTACCTCATTGGGTCGAAAACCTAATCGTTCTAAGTCTGAATTTTAGCATTGCATTTGTTATCTTTTTAATACTTATGGGTGTATTTTACAATGTAATTTTACACCCCAATAATTTAAATTTATATATAAAAAAAGAACAAAATGATTGTTGAAAGATTTTTTATATTTTGACCGAACTCTAATGGATAATCATAAACTGGTTACGATATCCCATTTTTCATTTCTTTTCATTTCAAAACATGAGAAAATATGTGATTTTTTAACGAAAAATATGCTTAGAAAATTTTTAGAATTCGCCCGTATGCATTAAAATAAATCATTTTTTGTTTTTTTTCTTCTAAAAATACAATTTTTTATATTTTTATTTTTTAGAAAAATAAATTCAAATTGGACCGAACCCAATGAAATGGGTCGGGCCATCCATGTTGGGTCATTTCAGCCCAACATCTTTCTTGGGTCGGGTTGGACAAAATGTTTGTCCCTTCCTACTGTTCACATCCTTCTATTTTTTTTTCTATCACATTTAATTCTTATTATTTTTATTTTTATTTTAGAAAAAAATTCTAAGTTGACTTTTTTATTCCAATTTTAAACTGGTTGAGAAATAAACTTTTTAATTAATTCTGGGATGATTTCATGATTTATGGGTTTGGGAGAGTAACCTAAATTTAGAATATTGGTTTGAGTTTGATTGATGTTTTTTTAGTGACTGTTTGGGAGTGTGGTTGCGGTTGCTTTTTAAAGTGCTTTTCGTTCAAAAATACATTAAAATTATATATTTTTTATTTTTTAAAAATTATTTTTGACATCAGCACATCAAAATGTTCTAAAAACACTAAATTTTATTAATTTAAACTTAAAAATAAAAATAAAAAATTTTCAATTTTTTTAAAAAACACTTTTGAAAAGCACTCCAAACACCTCTCACATGTTTGGGTGGAAAAAACTTCACCCGACCGGTGGTGATGCGCACGCAGGTCACTATCTAGTAGTTTTACAGGAACCAGGGGGCATCTCTTCAAAATCTAAAAGCCTAGGTGGCTCCGATAAGATATTTGATTTTGACGTGGAGGTAGATACATCTGGGACCAATTGGGTTTTCTTAATTTTCTTCTTAAAAGTTCTGAGAACTTAGAATCTTAAATCATAGTTGGTCAATTAAAGTTTTATAGCATCATTTTTTGTTATTTACTAAAAGGTATGCATTTTTATTTTTATTCTTAAAGGTTAATTTGTGTAAGTTTATCTTCAATTAGTTTTTAGACTGATTGTGTTTTTCTACCTTGTTGATCTTCTTTATCGACAATTATAAATGGATTTGTTTCATAAATTATTTTCATGCACATTCTTAAAAATTTAATCAATTAGATTTTTTTGTTTAATGATTATTTAAATCATGATCTTTGAATTACAAATTCTAGTTAGATATATTTGACCAATATTTGAATTAAAATTAATAAAAATCAGAATACTTGAAGAACAAAATACATTTTTAATGTAAAGTAAATCGTTGGACGTCTCTAAACAATTATTTACGCACCACTTAGTAACTGATAAATTCAAATAATTTTTTAATGATAGTGAATTCTAAAATTGATTAATGATAGATTGGTTTGCTCTCTATATTCATATTAAGAATTTAAACTCTACATGAGTACTATAGTTTCTTGAGTAATTAGTTCTCTAAATAAATCTTGAAACTCAAAATTGATAGTTTCAATTAATTTTGAAAAGGGAGTTTATTTAAACTTTAAAAATGAGCGATATCTTAATGTCTTGTTTGGCAAAAAAACAACTTAAAGCAATTTATAAAAAAAATATATGCTATAAGTTAGAGTTAATAGGTTAAAAGTTTTTTTAAAATATTACTTCTAATTAAAGCAAATTTTAAATCAAGTATGTAAGAAAAATATTTAATTTAAATTAAATCAAGTTTGTAAAAACAATTTACTTCTAATTAAAGCAAAATTTTACCACATGTGGCTTGCTAGTTTGCCATATAGCTAGTGGAATAATCCTATTAGATTAATTAACAGAAGGTATAATTAAGAAAAGAAAGTATATTAAGGTATTTCCAAGAAGAAACTGAGAAATATTACATATGTATGTATGTATTGTATTGTAAGAGTAGGTTAGCAGTCATTTTATTTTGTTTTTTTGTTTTTTAAAATATTATTATAATATAAATATAAATATATGGGTTGGGCTAGACCCAGCCTAACCAACTGGGCTGGATCAAAACAGGCTCAACCCATGATAATTCACACCTCTATGTGGCATGCAAACAGAGAATGGAAAAAGGAAGAGACAGGGGGAGAAGACAAGTGACCTGGAGTGGAGTGAAGAAAAAAAAAACATTGTTTGGGCTGGGTATAGTTGTTCTGGACAATGTTTTTGGTGTTAATTTGAAAAACTTTGTCTTAGATGTTGGTTCTCGGCTTCGTTTTGATTCTACGTTTCCTAATAATTATAATCAAATAACTAGATCCCTGAATATCATCGCTGTAACCTGATGACAAGTACAAAGAAGATGATAATGGGAGGTTGAGTAGAAGTGTTTAGCCCCTCGAAATCGGGATTTTTTTATGATGACGTGCTGACATTTATATAGCCATGAGTTGTACCCTCGAGTGATTGGTGACTCACTACTGAGTTGCAAGGGTGGCGTTAGGGTCCACTCATTATAGGAGATCGAGTGAGAATTTAATACTTTGGATGACCTGTGTCGAGGATTGGTGGGGTGGTTCCTGTATCATTAGGGGAGTGCTCCTTTAAAAATATTTTCAAACTGAGCTGGCCGGGGTCCGGTCCATGTTGGCTGGTCAGATGGGACAGCTAAGTTAAACACACAACCCTAGCTACTGGTACACAACCCTAGCTGATGGTTATACTCGGTGACGATGGTAAATTATTCTCCAGATACATCAATATTAAAATGTTTTGCATAAAGAATTTTATAGCCATGTTGTATATGCATGTCACAAAGCATTGACTTTTTTTAGGTTAGAAAATTTCACTGATGACTTGGATGAATCCTTATCTAGTTTTAATTGATTAAATCTTCCAAATTCAAATATGGTTTGGAACTTCGGGCTTGCATTTATTGACTTCGAAGGTATAACATTTTTTAATCGGTAAATTCTCCAAAATCTACGTGGAATATATTGGGAAAACTTTGAAACATTCCTTCTCTGTCTTTTACTTTATCTGTCAGGAAAATCTACGAAGTTTTTGATTTTCATTTTCTAGAAGAGAAAAGGTAAATGAATTGAATTGATCTAACAAAAAAAAACTATGACATGACTTTGTAGTCCAGGCTAGGAGTGTGGCATCCGTACATCCATGTCCTTAACTTTATTTTGCAGAGCAAAAGAAAACATGATTCAGCTTCAAAGCATAATTGTGGTCGCGACTCTTTGTTTTTAGAGCCTAACAATTCAATTTATATTTGATATTTTTATGAAAATTATACACACATCAATCTCATTCCAAATTGGGGCAAGATACAATGTATACATTATTTGCCAAATATATAGATGAATAGTACAGAAGACCTCATGCAAGACTTTAAAAAAAAATTAAAAAAATCTTATTCAATGGCCTAACTCAAACAATCAGCCATCTCATCAAAATAGGAGGAAATAAACAAATAGGTGGCTTCGTGGTACAAGTTGGGACTAACAAATTTGCTTTCACTGTGATCTCAGGTTCAAATCTTGTAGTTGCTAATATAATGACTATTAGAGACTTATATTATCGTTAACTTTAGAGTCCGTAAAATTAGTCAAGATACACACAAGTTGATCTATATAAGAGTTATATTAATAAAAAAAAAAATTAGGGAGTAAAGCGAGTGAAACCCTCATCCAAAAGGGAAATTGAAAAATATCTCAAACTCAACAGTCTTAAGAAAAGTGTCCCAAATTCAAAATGCAAGATGTAATTAAGGAATTGATCACAAAAGATGTAGTCAAGGAAGCAGGGGATTGAATTAAAAAAAAAAAGTAAGATTATGATTTACAAGGTCTACTTTTCGCTATCTCTTTGACATAAATTTCTATGAACACGCAAATTAAACAAAAGACAGATAGAAGAAAGCAAGGTGCCCTGTATTCCCACCTCAAAATTTTCTTGAGAGAACTAAAGAACCTTAAGTAAAACATATATATATATATATATTACATTAAAATCATCAGAGCTAGTAAGGGAAAGAAAAAAAAGAAAAAAAATCGCGATCATAGCCACAAAGCTCCAGCATCTTTCAAGATAGGCACCAACTCACCGGTAATATGAGTAGCCATGACTCTTTCCAATCCACCAAACAGTTTGCCCCCAACAAAAACCACCGGAAACTGCACTTGATCACCACCCTTCCCTCCTTTATCACCGTTAATCATTGACAACGACTTAATCACATAATCTTCCTCCTTCTCTTCCACTTCGAAGACCGGTGGATTAACACCTAGCCCTAGCAACATCAGCTTCACAACATGACACATGCAGCACCCACGTTTGCCAAATACTATGATAGAATTCTCTAACACCAAATTCTGGATATGATTATCATTTCCATTGGTCACTACTAGCACATGCCCAGTATTAGCACCGCCATGATCGCGTGCCGGGAGAATCCGGTTGCCTGAAGTTGTGGCCGGAGAATAGGCTCTAAATGGGATTGCTTCTTGCATGAGGATTATCAATTAATGGTGCGAGGAGGGCGACAAAATTAAAAGATTGGAATTGTGAGAGGATGTATTATTTTGATTTGTAATGAGTAGAGAGAGAGAGAGGGAACAAGGAATCATTTTATTGGGGGGGTTAAATAGGGGAAATGACAAGACTCTAACGTCAACGGCAGCTACGCGATCTTTTACGTCACCGGGACTTTGTGTGACGTGTCCTTACGTCACTGCTTGGTAGGCGGATTCCCAGTTGTTAATTCTGAGGAACATGGCCCTTTCTTTCCTTTTCTTTTATGTGACGGTTCGTCACCACTTTTCAAAAAAGCTATATAAAAATATATTTTTTTTATTTTAAATTAATGTTTTAATTTTTATATTATTTTAATATATTAATATTAAAAATAATTTTCAAAAATAAAACAATATTATTTTTATACTTTTCTAAACCAAAAATATTTTGAAAAACAAACTCAATCAAGCCCCCGACAATCCTATATATATATATATATATATAAACTAAATTGTTTGCTTAGTACCATTAGTGAAATTGCTCTGATTTGCTTTCGGATTTTTAGATATATAAACGAAAAACTTGTATATTTTGAACTGTTTTGAACAAATAAAAGCAAAATTAACAACTACTATCACTGTTTTTTTATAAATACTTTATCTGATTCTGAAAGTCTTTGACATACTGGTATTAATTTTTCAAAATGAGAAATAAACAATATAAATAGTAATTAGCGATACCATATTAATTATAATACAATATTTTACAATGAATTTAAAATAAACACACACACACATATATATATATATATATATAAACCTTTTATTGACAGGGAATCCTTGAATCTGTTAAGGAATCATCTCACCTAAAAGCTTAAGCTTATAAGTGAGGTCCCATAATATGATTTATATTATTCTCTAACACAAACCCTCAAGTGAAAGACCTTTGGACTTGAAACTTGCACAGGCCCACATCATCTTGTGCTTGGTTTTATCAAATAGAATGGGGATGGTGAGATTCGAACTCGTGACCGCTGGGTCAACAAGGCTCTGATACCATGTTAAAGAACCATCTCACTTAAAAACTTAAGCTTATAAGTGAGGCCCCATAATATGATTTATATTATTCTCTAACCACATCCAATAGAAAAATGCTTTTTTTCTTGTCCCATCGACGAGAGTGTACAAATCCTCTCCAAACCTACTTCGTTGCCTTTGTTTTACTTTATTTATTACTAGACAATGCCCCCGCGCTTCGCCGCGGGCGGCACAATATTTTTTTTAATATAAAAAATATTAATTGTGTGTATTTTTTTATTATAATATAAATTTAGCTAAAATAATAAATCTGTGCAGAATTCATGTCAAGTGCAAGTTTTCTATAAAATATATGAATTTAAAATCGATATAAATTTATCTGTTTAGTAGTTTCAAACGAAATAACCAGCATAAATTTATCATCATCATTAAAAAAGCAAGAAAACTCGGATATCTGAATATTAAGTTCACTGTATTAAGATTAGTTCATTTTATAATTCAATTTAAATCAAACAAAAATAAAATATAAATTGTGAAAATACATACAATAATAAAATAAAAAAAATAAGTTGTTAATTTTCTATCAACAAAAAGACGAAAATATAGATTGAAAATTCATCCTGACGTTATTGTCATTATCATTGCTATAAAAGCTAAAATTATTACTAACATTACTGCCAAAACAATTAGAATAATTAAATTGCCATGAAAAAAAAAAGCAAAATATTTTTATAAAACAACAATAAAAAAATAATAACTAGAATTATCATAATTTTTGCATAAATAATAAAATCATAAAAATCATATAATCTAAAGAACAAATAAAGAAACAGAAAACAAAAAAAAAATGAATAAAGGAAAAAAAAGAGTAATATTACTTTTAAAATGATCACCGATATAAATTAAAATTTAAGGAAAATCTTTTAAAAAAAAATCAAAAGATTTTTATAAAAAAATAATCACTAAAATTATCATTATTATTGCGCAAATAATAAAATTATAAAAATCATTTAATCCAAAGAACAAATGAAAATAAAAGAAAACATCTAGCCATGGCACCCGCGCCTCGTCGCGGGCGAAATCATATTTTTTTCAACGTAAAAAAATATTTATTATGTATGATTTTTTTTTATCATAGCATAAATTTAGACAAAATTATAAATCTGTATATAATTGGAAAAAAAATATATAAGTGAAAAAAATATATAAGTGAAAAAAAGAGCTTAAGCTGGCTGAGAGACCATGGTTACAAAAATATATATAAGCGAAAGAAAACAAAAAATAGTATAAGCGTGAAAGCATTGTAGCAATCCATATTGTTTTTTAAAAAATTCGGCCCAAGAATTAGTCGTGGTGTGCTTAAGCTGGTCGGAGATCCTGGTTATAAAAAAAATGTATAAGTGAATAAAACAAAAGTAAAAAAAAAAAGAAAAAAAAATGTACCAACAGGAAAGCACTTTAGAAAAAAAATGTGGGTCCGGGGATTGTCGTGGTATGCATAAGTTGGCCTGGACACCCTGGTTATAAAAAAAATTTGGATAAGAAGATTAATCGTGGTGCATTTAAGCGAGCTCAGACACCCCGATTATTAAAAAACAAAAAGCCAATATAAGTAGAAAAAGAAAAAAAATATAATAAGAAAAAAATGAAAAAAAATATAATAAGGAAAAAATACAAAAAAAAAAAGCAAAAAAAGAAGAAGCAAAAAACAAAGGAAAAAAAAGAAGAAAAAGAATAATTAGGAAAAAAAAGCAAAAAAAAAAAAGAAGAAACGAAAAAAAAAAAAAGAGGAGGTAATAATAAAATAAAAACAAAAAAAAAGCAGAAAAAAAAGGAAAAAAACGTAATCAGAAAAAAAAAAAAAAAACTGTTGCAATCCACAGTGCACTGAGTCTGTGTGCACAGTGCGTGGGTGTACAGTGAAACACCCACGCCTTTTATATATATAGTAATAATAAAAGTTTAAAATGCTTATGCAATCAAGTTCATGTTTGGTATATTATTTTTAAAAATATTTTTAATTTAAAAATATATTAAAATAATTAATTTTTTTATTTTTTAAAAATTATTTTTGACATCAATACATAAAAATAATCTAAAAACAACCAAAATATTAGTTTAAAATAAAAAAAATTATTTTTTTTCAAAAATATTTTTAAAATACTTTGCCAAACAAACTAATAGAATTTAGAAATTCATTATCTTCAAAAAGTTAATGGTAAGAATGGAACTTCAGGAGCAAAACTAGGAATGATAATGAAGGTTTATGGAGATGGAAGATACATGCTAATGTTTCGAGACGATTTTGCAATCCCTTGTATCCATCTCTATTGGAGACGAATATCAAATAAACTACATAGAAAATAAAAAAATATTTTACATTTATAAAATAAAGCTCTATGGGAAATTAAAAAAAAATTAGTATATATAAATATAAAAAATAAAATTACTCTATCTATCTTCACTTTCATTAAAGTAAAAAAAAATCTCTTTTTATTTTCATTACCGTAAAAAAAGATGTAAATTTGTTAGAGAATAATATAAATATTATGGAGTCTCATCTAACAGTTTAAGTTTTTAGATAAGATGGTTCATTGACATGGTATCAAAGCTTTGTTGACTCAATGGTTACGAGTTCGAATCTCATCACCTCTATTATATTTGATAAAAATTAAGCACAAAATAGTGTGAGTCTGTGCAAGTTTCAAGTTCAAAAAAATTTCACTTCAGAGAATATGTTAAAAAATAATATAAATTATATTCTAAAATCTCATCTAATAACTTAATTTTTTAAATAAAATGATTTTTTTAAAAAAAATATACGTAAAGGTAATTACAAACACCACAAGATAAGGGAACACACAAGATAAGGGAGATGCTTGAAATAATCAAACGCAGACGGTGAGCCGTGTACAGGTCATCCATAAGAAAAAGGAGATGCTAGTGACATCACATATGGCATCATGCACCGGACCACATTGCATCACCTTGATGTGCAACGTGGAATTGGATAATATTTGTTGACGATGCCAACATGGCCTCCCACTTATTTTTAAAACAAATCCTTTCATCTTCTGACACGGATTAGAACCCGGTCCACTTTCTAATCTGACGTTATACTATAACGTGGATTTTGGCTTTTAATGACCATTTATATTATATCATGGGACCTACACCCCCCCTAAAATTCCGATTTGCCCCATATGATCCTCGTGGATGATTTATGGTAGTATTTATTGTAAAGCAAAGGAGAGTAAATATTAATAAACTTTGTTACAATTTAAAATATTTAAAGTTTAAAATACTATAATTATATGGAGACATTCAAAATACTCAATTTTTATTTATTTAAGTATAATTTGTTAAAAGGCTATTATAAATATTTATATAGAAAGAACCCTAGTAATACTAAATGGAAAAATCATTCTTTCCAAATAGAAAAAACTAGAAGAAGAAAAGGTGTAATAATATAGAATAAAAATTAAATAAAAGGAAAAAATAAAAATTAACCAGATAAATATGTATTTTTCCAAAATAAATAACTTTTGCATTAGCATCCGTAACTAAAAGAGCCTTATTTTTTAATTCAAATCTGAATCTAAAATTGTTCTTCATCACAAATATCTTTTTTTAATGTAAATATACCAATGAATATCTCTTAACACTCTTGTATAGGTCTTCTCATCATATATCTCAAACATAGCATATAGCTTTTCTAGCCAAGACCAATGACATGAAGAAAGAGATTGTTTTTTTAGTCAAATAGGAAGGCTTTGTTAAGGCTAGAATAAAAGGATAGGATACTCTAGGAAGATAGAACAAGAATGAATGACTGGATTTAATCATAGCATTTCCAATTGAGACATCAACAAGATTTAGTACAATTTAGATTCAAATCAAAGTTATCATATTAAAATCTTTCAAATTTAATTTGAATTTATTTTTTTATTCAAGTATTATCTAAGTAGAATTTTAGGGTCATGGAAAAACTCAATATTTAATTTTAATTTCCTAAGCATATTTTTTTTGTAAAATAATTCGTATCTTTTCTCATATTTTTTAAATAAAAATGATATATCGTAACTAATTTATGATTATCCGTTATATTTCAGCCAAAATATAAAAAAAAATCAACAATCTTCTTGTTTATTTTTTTAGTTGTAAACTTTAATTATTAGGTGTAAAATTATATTGTAAAATACATCATCGATATTAAAGTACAATAAATAAAGTGTTAAAATTTGGATCCTATAACGGTTAGGTGTCGACCCAATGAGGTAGAGACTCTATCACGAACAGAGATTTTCTTTGAGCTTTAAAAAATACCAACGCATAAAAAATATCACTTAGAAAAATAATCAAACAACAATGCAGCTTATCTCAGTTAAAGTGCACTGGGGTGATGTGTCTTCTCTTACACAACAAGTTCCTTTACTCAGACTCTCATAGACTATTAGGTTTTCTAATGGCTTTAATATTATATGGCAACTCCTAAAATTTATAATCATAATTTTATGATTATAAAAACCTCTTTTTTGCTCCGTCTCCCCTCTCCAGGAATGGCGGTATGCGAAACAAAAGAAAATATCAATCATCATGACAAATTTAAAGAGTGTTTCTTCAATTGAAAAGGAGTAGTTAAGAGATTAGATATCACTATTACAAAATACCAAAGCAAAATTATGCCAAAACAAAATAAAAAATCATAATAATATAGAATAAAAAATATATATAACAAAAATATTTCTTTTGTAAAAAACCCTCTCATGCTTGATAATTTATATACGTTACTTTAATGCTTGATGTTAGTCCAAGCTTTTATTTTAATATTGCTTTTTATTTGATGAATTAAGGTTTACAACATTAGTTACACTCTTTATCTGTTAATTTTTATTACTATTAAGTTAATTTTGTTAATTATTTTAAACTGAATTAAGCAGTCATGGATATATAATTTTTTTTACAACTTTATAGCCTAAAGGATGCACCGCTTTGATTTTGGTCAGCAGAGTCTTGTAGGGTTAGGTTTAGTTATTTTAATTTAGTAATTTTCAAAAAATTTGTTGCAAACTTTATTTGCATATATAAAGTACTAGAAAAAAGCTTAATTGAATTTGGACAGACAAAAAATAGTATTTGAACTTCTTTGCAAGCTTTTACTAAAAAACACCGTTAACTTAAATTGATCAAGATCCTCTAAATTTTGTAATTAGATTTTATAATCATGGTGATCCATGATCAAATCTTAATGAAAATTTATATTTGGATACAATTTAGTATTTATTAAATTAGAAAAATAGTTTGAGGTTTATATTTTTATTCAATTTCATTTTCTATTTAGTATTATTACAATTTTCTAGTTTTTATACTTTAAGAATTGTAGTAGTTTTTTTTACAAGAAAATTGTTATGAAAAAAATAAATATTTTGAATATTTCTTGATCAATAATGATTTTCACTTATATCAAATCTTCTATAACCCTACTTTCAAGATTTGGACATTTAGACGAGGGTTTCTCATCTGTTTAACTACCAATTGATGTAGCAAACAACGATGATTTGAAAATATAGAATTGATATTAATACAAATAATAATTGATAAGGGTAAATTAATAAAAAATCAAAAGTAAAATATTTAAAATATAAATATTCTAATAAAATACTAAATCAAAAACTAATGAATTAAACACTTTTAATAAGCACCCGGAAACACTTGTTAGTCAGACTCATATATTGAAAATTTAGTAGTCGAAATGGTAAAAAAAAAAAAAAAAAGCTTTTACTTTCAAATAGTGAAAATATTTTTCTTAACTGTAATATATTTCACTGAAGGGGAAAACATGGGGTTAGTCGTTTGAATATTTTTCTGATCAAAGAGTGACCTTACGTCACTTTACAAGAAAAACAAAGTTGGTGGAGATAATAAATAAATAAATAAATAAAAAACACTAATAACAATAGGGGGAAAAAGTGAATGACAGAATTACGAGGAAAATTACAAGTCTAGGTTTACTTTGACATTTGAGGTCCGTCGGTCGGTCAACTTTGCGTGGCATGTAGCAAAAACCTGGCCAATTAATCCCTACGAAAAAAAATCAAACCACTGTAGCATATTTTCTATAAAGATTTGTTCAAATTGGATCCATACAACCCACGGCAGACAGCAAAGAACAGTCTAGAGTTGCCGGCCACTTGCATATTTTGCATCATGCATGCAATACCCACATATCATGACAGTGACCCCACTAGCTAAAAAACAACTATGCCTGCCAATTGCCATCCAATTTGATTATAGTTTGTTTGTTTAGGTGCATAGGGTTTTTTTTTTTCAAAATTGTTTTTGAAGAAAATTGATTTTTTTTTAAATTAAAAATTTGGTATTTTGAGATCATTTTCATATGCTGATATAAAAAATGATTTTTTAAAAATAAAAAAATATTATTTTGATATATTTCTGAATGAAAAACACTTTCAAAAGCAACTGTAACCTCACTCCCAAACAATCACTTAATTATCAAGAATAATTAATATGGAAAATCGTAGCTCACTAATAGTTTTTTCTCTTTTATTTGAATGGACTAGCAAAGAAGATGCCTCCATAATTTTTAAATGTAGCTGGATGTCTAGGTCTATAAAAAATTTTGGATGCGAGGAAATCTTACCTCCTGAAAAATATATTTTGCGGGTTTAGTTGAGCGAGTAAAATTTTTTATGTTCCAGATTCTAACAAAAAATACACGTTCTGATTCGAATTTAAGAGCGAATAAAACTCTGTTTATCTCAAGTTCTTATAAAAATTACATGTTTTGATTCGAGTTCAAAATCTATTATATAGATCATAAACCCTTTATCATCACCACAATTATATATATAAAAAAATGCCTCTCTCTTTCGTTTCCTCAGACTTCAGAGACTTTGGGTGCAGACCCAAGTGTCAGCATGCTTTTCCAGAACCTATGTTTAACAAAATCAAATTTCGTGAACACATGGGTGAAGTCTAATCTTGGGTTAGACAAAAAAATAAAACTGGTTTGGCCTGAGTTGGACTAATTCGTTAGATATGACCTCATCAGTGAACACATCATTGATTTCCGGGGTCCATCAGAGATCCCCCCCGAAGGTGTGCAAGTCAGAAAAACAAACATCTTTGTGCTTAACGTGATTTCTAAGAAATTCATGAGATGAAATCCTGGTCTCCTTTCTTGCCCGCAATTTTTGACTCTCAGGCAACTTTGTAATGATAGAGTTGGAGGACAAAATAATTCCCTTCTTACAAAAGCATCCAGCTTCAAAAAATTGGGTCCAAAAACTGAGCTCTTTCCAGCTAAAACAACAGTCTTCTCTGGAGCTGGAATTTCTATCCTACAACTGATTTCGGCTCCACGATGGATTCTAGAAGCCGCTTGCGGAATGACTATTTTATACTGTTGCTGAGGTTTTTTTAAAGTATTTTTTTCTTCAAAAATATATTAAAAATAATATTTTTTTTGTTTTTTTAAATTTTATTTTTGATAGTATACCAGTATATAAAAAGATCTAAAAACACTAATTTTTTTTTTGATTTTTTCAAAAATATTTTTGAAATACAGTGAAAACAAAGAATTAAAGGTCCCAATTGCTTTGGACATTTTATTCCTTCAAGGTTTTTTATCAATTTTGGTGATAATTATTTATACAACATAATAGAAACTTAATTGCAGATTAATATGCTAGCATATCAGATTATCGCAATCCCATGGGGTTGGCCTAGCGGGATGAGGTCTGGGACGGGGGAGTGTGCTCCTCCCACGCTCCCAGTTCGAGTCCTGTTTGGTGCAAATAATTTTATGGGGTCATCGGACTTGGGCGAAGCCCATGAATTAACCGAGATGCACTTGTAGAAAATTCCTTGCCGAGGGCCGTGCACCCAAGGCAGTCAAAATCGAGATTTTGACACGGATCGGAAAGGGCTCCGAAAAATCGGATCGTAAAATCGGATCGTAAAATCGTAGAAAGATCGTACCCGAAATGTCCGTACAAAAATCGAAAAATCGTAAAATCGTGTGAGAAGAAAAAGCGTAAAATCGTAAAATCGTGTGAGAAGAAAAATCGTAAAATTGTTTGTAAAATATTTCTGAATACAAAATAGCATAATTATGGACATAAAACTTAATTAGTTTAGGTTCATACATGATGTAAAATAACTTCAAAACACATTACAAAATAATTATGTCCCTAAAAGTTCATAAGTTAAAAAGTAACAAATTTAAAAGAAATCTTCAGCTGGCGTACAAGTAATTGTATATTTTTTTATGATTGTTGTATTTGAAATTAATTAATATTATTTATTATCTTAAATTAATAGAATTTTTTTACAAAACAGTGAAATTATAAAAAGATAATATCTTTGAATTATATATATATATATATATATATTGTAGTTTTTTTAAATAAATAAATAAAATATCTTAAAAAATAATAGTAATTATAATCCGAAAACCAACAAAAAGTGATACCGAGCAGAGCCCATAAATTGGCCACATAAATCATCTGATTTTCAACCCTATATTATCCAACCCTCGTGTAAAAGAAGAAAGAAACAAGAGAAATAAATAAAAAATTAGACAAAATAATTGAAAGTGGCACCACAAAAATTTGAAGAAACAAATAGGGCTATTTTGGGGAAAACCTTCCCTTTCTTTCCACCCCTTTTATTTTTAACTCCACAAAGACACCCAAACTAGTCCGTTGTCTTCCTTCATTTAAACTAACCATTCCAACATCTCTGACCACCTCCAATTTCCCATCTCTTCCCCTATCAAAACCACCCGCCACCTGTTATGGCGGCAGGGCTAACCGGCGCCACTATACCCAAACCCTTCCGGTACAACTCCATATCTCACTTCCTTCCAAAGCCAGTAACAGCGGCCTCACTTTTCTTCCCACCTATCAGACACCAAAGTTTTTTACACTATGGATCAAAAGTTCCAAGAAAAACAAGCTTCACTGTATGCTTTGTAGTTGAAGATCAAACAAAACCGAGCAGTGCCCATATCGAGAATCGACAAGAAGAAGTGCCGAAAGATGTTAATGAAAATCAGATCTTGACACCTCGCGTGGCAGAAAGATTGGAAAGAGAGAAAAGAAAGAGCTACTTATTTGATTGCTGCTGTTATGTCTAGCCTTGGGATTACTTCCATGGCTGTTATGGCTGTTTATTACAGATTTTATTGGCTTGAGGTACCCTCCTTTCTTTCCCGTCTTAAATTCAGAGTATTCTTGAATCAGCTTTCAACTTGTAAATTGAAGAAGAGAACACAGTGTGAGTGTGTCTGCTACTCTGCTGTGAAAATTGAAATTGAAATGAAAATTTTGGGGAAGAAAACGAGTGAAATGAAAATTGAAAATTGAACGCTGCGCACAGTGAAAATTTGACCAACGCGTAAAATCGGAACGATTTTTACGAGTTTACGATTTTGAACGATTTTTCTACGAGTTTGACCGAGTTTGACCGGGTTCGATTTTTCTACCCGGTTCAACAAGGTTTTCGGAGCCAACTCGCAAAATCGTACGATTTTGCGAGTTGGCTCGCGATTTTGACTGCCTTGTGTGCACCCCATGATTAGTCAGGCCCAACGGTCTGAAACCCGGTGCTAATTCCAAAAAAAATATCAGATTATCGCCATATATACCGGTGGAAAAAATAAGCCTTTTAGCCCTTATATATATTGTGAACACGTTCTTATACATCAAAAAAAGAAAATTATATGTTCGCTTGTATAAATTTTCGTTGTATCTTTCTTGTTAATCTTTCCCAATTCTCAATTGTGAGTTTCTCTTCCTCCTCCATTTAATTTATTGATGATTGAAATTATAGCATATTTTTATCAGAGTCTTTTTCATGATTTAATGCTCTATTTCTTGCTTACATTTTTTTGTTTTCTTTTTAATTCAGTCACTCCCATTATATTTTTAGACTATTTTCTTTTTCTATTTTTTTTCTTTTGTTAACTGTGGATATTTTAATTTATATAATTATTTAGATGCAAAAATTTTAATTACTTTTGAGCTCAGTATTCGATTTTGCTTAATTTGTAAATTTAATAAAAAAAAAATTGTATTATGATGTATTCATTAATTAATTTATTAAAAAAACAACTCCTGCCATAATTAGCAACTTCAATATGCTAATGGTGATTAACCACTCTAATTGAAAATGACTAGGCTAATTCATAGATAGTTTAAAAGTAATTTCTTTTAATTTTATACAATATTTGACACTGCGTTTCAAAAGTGTTTTTGAAAAACTTTGAATTTTTATTTTATTATTATTTTTTACTTTAAATTAAAAAATAGTGTTTTCAGATAATTTTCTTGTGTTGATGTCAAAAATAATTTTTAAAAAATAAAACAACATAATTTTGATGTATTTCTGAATGAAAATACTTTCAAAAATAATATTAACCACATTCTTAAACAGTCACTTAGTCAGAACTCAGAACAACTAAGACCTCAATATGCTCATTTGGAAATGAAATAAATTACTTGAGAAAAACCATCACTAATATTGTATTGATTTTTGAAAATTTGTGATTTCTTCATTATACAAGGGGATTTCAAGCTAGAAAAAAAAAAATTATACATGTAATTTTCTTGCTATAGAAAATAGAGTTATTGTTAAGTAACCATCTCACCTAAAAGTTTAAGTTATTAGGTGAGGTCCCAAAATATCATTTATATATTATTCTCTAACACACTTTCTTAAGTGAAAACCCTTTGAGTTTGAAACTTACACACATGTTCACAATACCTTGTGCTTGATTTTTATCAAATAGAATGAGAGTGGCGAGATTCGAACTCGTGACCGCTGGATCAACAAAGCTCTAATATCATGTTAAGAAATCATCTCACCTAAAAATTTAAGCTATTAAGTGAATTCGAGAATATCATTTATATTACATTTATGATTATAAAAGAGAGAGCTGCGCTTGAACGACTGACTATATATATATATAGAATATAGAATACAAAATCGCGAAGTTTGTACCCATAAAAGATCCAAACGAGATTGCTAGCTTCATGTTCGAATGAATATTGACAGAAGAAATGAAGGAACAATAACAAGTAAAAGCTGTACAATAAATCAACCATCAGAATCTCTTGTCGCAAAAAGGGCACTATAGCTGCCGAGTATCTATAAACCGCTTTGTTTTTCCATAGTTAGGGCCGCATTGCTCACATTAAAGCCTCTAAATGAACCATTTTCTTTCTGCTCCTGAGGCTGCTCGTCGTTGTGTTTTGCTTCATCGATCATTTCAATGGAAACCAGATCCAATGGACAATTTGGGTCTACAGAATATGGAGCGTTGAGGCTGAAAGAAGGAGAAGAGTCGAGTGAAAGTGAGGTGTCAACCGAAACATCAACGGAGGGGCGGGCTGAGTAGGAAGTTTTCAGGTTCTTCCTGGCCTTTTTTCGCCATCTTTTCAGACCTTCAGCCACATTCTCTGTGAAAACAGCTTTCCCCATTGATGAGCCCATCTGTTGCAACTCTCATTTAGATTAAATTCTTGAATACATAATCATATTCAGTTTAAGTTAAATCTTCTTGGCTAATCAAGTTTTCTGAAGACAGGAACATATTTTAGACGTAGGATCTGTTGATCATAAATATATGTAGATTCATACCTGTGTGACCAAAGCATATAGAGGTAGGGTGACATAGCCACAGAGGAAGTGAACTAACATTCCCGTGACAAGCGTTATGGCAATGTCTTCTGTTCGTCGGTGGAAGCATGATATAAATCCAAATTGGTACTGAAATTTTGAAGCAACGTTAGAATTCTAATTTATTTTTAATCCAAATCAACTCATAGAATATATATTTTTTTGTAAAAACAATATACTCCTGATAAAGAATGCTTACCCAAGTCCATGTGAAGAATGCCAATTGAAAGGAGTTCTGCAAATCCCAAAATATAGTTTAGAATGAATTCATACAGACACATATAATACAGACACATATAGAGTTTTTCTTCTCTCTCTTTACATTCATATAGCTGTTGTGCTGATTGGTTAGCATTTTAAAAGCTGACAGAAATTTAAAAAAAAAATGAAAATGAGAAGATTTGTTTTAAGGATTAGAGAACGACCTGAAACAATATGAATTGTATAAGGTGGAGAAGCAATTTAGGCCTACCAAACCAGAAGAAATGGTCACTGGGCCTGACAAGTATAGTTCCATTAACAACAATTGATTTATCATGGCTATCTAAGCACATTAAAGATATGATGGCTTGCAGCTTTGTCCCGACCAGCAACAGCATCTGCAGAACACAACATGAAGGACTTCAACGAACAGGTTTTTCATGCACAAATATTTGAATCTTGTTCAAGTATACTGATTACTGTTGGAGTCTATTTACTTACCACTAGTGGAATAAATGGGAGCCAGTAATAACTGTAAAATTCTGTGCACATAGAGTTAGAATCATGAACCTGTGATAGGGTTTATATATAAACAAAATTGGAATAAATTTAGTGATCGGTTTGTTCGAACATACTGTGTGCATTGAAGAATATGAAAGATATAGAAAACATCCAAATCCAGAAGCTGCAAATCCAAAAACAGAAATTTTAGGCAAAGAAGTTTACAAATTTTGGGTTTAATGAGTTATATTGATCGTTGAAGATTAGTTTTCATAACCTTATCCCCACCACCACACCAAAATCTTCATCCAAAGCTCTTCTGATGTATTTTTGAAAATCAAAGCTGTTGTCTTGTTCAAAATGGGCCTGCAGAAAGAGCAGGAAATGAAAAACAGCAGTTAATTTCATCATTTAACAATTGTTTATTATCCTAACGCTATAAGTTTGTCTCTATTTCAAGTGGTGGAGATCGTCATATACCATGATAAATCCATGCCTCAGTGTTAGATAATCCACTTTGGAAACAGAACTATAAAATTGTCGAAGGAAACATGCCTGCAAAAGATTGGCAAAACAACAACATTACAGAAACAATCTGATAGAAATTTTAACATGGCCAATATTAGTTGTTATTATTATTATTTTTATCTAACCGGCCAGCGAAGAACAGAGTTTTCATTCCAATATCTCAAATGCCGCTTCCCAAAGGATGTTTGATGACTGAGCTGGAACCTCCTGGGATCTGTATATGATTGATTAGTAACAGCAAAATAAGTACAAATTTTTATAACTAGTAGTGCATTATATGCTCTTTTTTTTGTTCATAAATATATTAAAATGATATTTTTTATTTTTTAAAAAATATTTTTGATCTTAACATATCAAAATAATATAAAAATAAAAATAAAATAAAAACTCAAAATTTTTCAAAAAAACTTTTAAAACACAATCCTCTTAATGGGTCCAACCAAGGATTTTGTGACCAAACAAGATCGTGACCATCAATCGATCATACCTGTTGAAAATTGATAATCTAGTGTCCTTGTCTCTGCCTCCCAAGATTCCCATCTTCTCATCTAAAAAAGGCAAATTTTCAAACACATATCCAACTTTTCCATTTCACAATCACTAAAAAACTCAAGGTTTATTACTGCCCCGCGTTTATGAATCTTTCCAAGCAGCTTCCATTTCTTTTTGGGAGGCTTTCTTGAATTGATTTTGTTATTGAAAGTCAAAAACTTAATAGTAGATCATGGAAGACATCAAAGTTTTTATTATGAGAAGTTTACACATTTAAATAAAAAACCTTAATATGAGAAGCTTACAAGTGTTTAAATTGTTAGAGAATAATATAAATTATATTATGAAACCTCACCTAGCAGCTTAAGCTTTTAGACTAAATGGTTCATTAATATGGTATCAGAGCTTTATTGACTCAGCGGTCACGAGTTCGAATCTCACCACCCCCATTTTATTTGATAAAAATCAAGCACAAGGTAGTGTGTGACTGAGCAATATTCAAGCCCAAAAAAGACTTTCACTTGATGGAGTTTATTAGAGAATAATATAAATCATATTCTAGAGTCTTACCAGGTAACAGCTTAAACTTTTGAGATGATTCCTTAAAATAAATAACCATGAAAAGAAAGAAAATAAAATTCACCTTGGCCATCCCTAGGCCGAATGTAAAAATGCTCGATACACAATGAAAGGAAGCCAGCACAAATATCAAGTACTGGAGTTGCTTCATACCTTCCCTCGACAACAAAGAAGCCTTTCCCTGTTCAAGAATCCAGTCAAAACAAATATCAGCGTTAAATATTGATCTTATATATAACATATGGATGCATTTAGTGGACAAAATTTATACCTGTTCTGCACATTTGGCTTCTTCTTCATTCCAGTCACCTGAATCCACACTACCACAAGGAAGAAAGGTTTCGCCAGCACTCTTTGGGATACATATATTAGCAACTGGCTTTTCCAATACAGTCAGCAACAATGAGATGAAACCCAGTAGCATCAACTCTGTACGAACAGAAAATAAAAAAAAGTTTTAGCAATTAGCAGAAAACATTTCCCTGTTATATATATTTTGATGTGTTATCACCTGATTTGATCTTGTATAGAGCTTGAATGAGGTACTTCCTCCTTTTCTTGTTGAAATACTGAGAACCCAAAAACAAAATGGAAATTTGATGCCAAATGAATGGAGATCAATAGTCTTACTTGCATGTCCAATATTTCCGAGTACTATAAGTTTTTAAAGTTATATATATATATATATATATATATGCATGTATACCTTAGCTAAAAGATGAAATAAATGCTCGATAAAGATTGAAATTGATATCAGAAAGAAGCAAACAGTAGCCACAGCCCATGTTGGTGTTTCTTCGAGTGTTTTTGCTTCTCCTTCTCCAGCCATCTCTTATGACTGTATATTTCTGTCTTGCGTGTGATATTTGGAGGATCCACAATTGCCTAGCTTATTTTCGCAGCGAGGAGAAGCAAATTAATATTTGTGGATGATTTTGCCAAGGAACCTCTGTTTCTGACGGAGCTAGCTAGCTCTATTTCAGGTGGAAATGATCACAGAACAACAGAGGACTTCCGTGATATATATCAAGTTGCATGTCGTGCTGTTGGTATTTTGTACCAACAAAAATACAAACCAACTTCGTCAATTGTCGCACCTGGTCTCACATACCATGTTACGGCACGCTGTTTATGACGTGTTGATGATGATGTTGATGTAAAACAAGTGGTTGATATAAAACAAGTGGCAGAGACGTAAATGTTAAAAAGAGAACATCCTAAATTTAAAAGCAATTGAATTTTCTAGCAGTTTGAGTGTTGAAGCCAGAATAACACGAAACTCACCCAGTTAATGCGTTTCGGCCAAATGTAAACGAATTATTGGCTTTTAATTTGTTTTACACGAATTTCATCTCTGCATTTTTTTAATCTTTTGTAGGTCTTCAATTTTAAGAAACTATTTATACTCGATCAAATTGAAACATTTATAAGGAACTAATTAAGGAGTATCATCCAAACAACTAAATCCCTCCTTATTTATGTTTTTAAGAAACTGTTTATACTCAAATTGATACATTTATATGGAAAAACAATATCTTGAATATAAACGAAGTAAGAAAACGAAATTTAGATACTTTTAGATTTATATTGTTTTTTACATATATGGAACTTTATTATGAAATTAATTATAGATTTCATTTTAATGTAAAAGATGGATGTGCTCCAATTCAAGTGGTGGTACTGCTATCTACTTTTCAGTGTCTGTTCAAAATTTTATTTTAATTTTTGGGTCAGGAAGTTTAATGAACTTTAGGCTATATATATATATATATATATATATATATATATATATATATATATATATAATGGGGTAACTCTCATTCATTATATTAAAAAAAAATCAATAAGATTTGAATCTTCTTCATAACAAAGAAAGAAACTAAGAAAACACAGTGTTTTAGGTTCATCGGGAGTACCTTATTAGGTTTTGGCCACATTATTAAACGCACCGAATTGGGTTAAACCATAAGTGTAGGCAGGATTTTAAGAGAATAAATTTAGTAATTAGGGTAATCAACGATAATTAAGACCGACTCCTACACTTTACATGGAAATTAGAAGAGGCGAGTTTTCTAGGCATGGACCATGCAGAATTTTCTACGCGTTGACCGTGACGAATTTAAAGACCTTTCACGGTGGCTCCGACGTTACGTGGAAAGCGATGGGCGGTACGCGTTATCAAAAGCAAACGTCTTAAGATTCACATTTTTCTTTTTTGTCATGTTTTACATTTTGTATTATGCTACAACATTGTATGTGTTTTCATACTTTGGCTCTAAACTTTGGTTAGATTAAGATATGAAAGCTTTGACTTTCTGTGGTCTAAACTAGCGACTATCTTAAAAAATAACTACTTGGTTTTTGTCTCTTAGAAGTACTAAATCGACGAACCAAATCGAACTAATATATAATGTTATTGGGAGATATGAATGTTATCAAAGCCTGATAGATCTACTTCTATTTTAGACTTAGGCCCGGTTTAACACTATGTTTTAAAACTGTTTTTGAAAAAAAATAAAATTTTTATTTATTTTTTATTTTAAATTAAAAAACAATAGTGTTTTTAAATCATTTTCGTATGCTGATATTAAAATTAATTTTTTTCAAATACAAAATTATCATTTTTGATTCATTTTTGAATGAAAAATATTTTAAAAAATAATTTTAATTATACTACCAAACAGACACTCAACTGCTGATAAAACTGCTTTTGTTCATGTGTTTTGAAAGCAGACTTATGATCATTCTTGTGTGTGACCTTTCTTTACTTGGACGACTAATAGTAATAAGCAGAGTAAGTGTTTGTTTGAGAGTGTGATTGAGTTTGTTTTTTAAAGTAGTTTTCGTTTAGAAATACATCAAAATGATATTTTTTTTATTTTTAAAAAAATTATTTTTGATATCACCACATCAATATGATTTAAAAACACTATTTTTTTTAATTTAAAGTAAAAAATAAAATAAAAAAATTTCAAAAGTGTTTTCCAAACGCATTCCTAAACACCCCCTAATTCTTATAATAAAAAAAATTCACAAAACGCTTTTAATGATAGATGATTTGTATCAATAATTTTTAAAAGAAAAAAGAAAATTGACATGTAATTAATTAGCCGAATTTAACCTTGGAAGAGCAGCAACGATATCAATTTCACCATGTTGGATTTTAGTTTTCAAACTCAATAGATATAAAATGTTATTTTCATTTGTTACCATCCATACATATTTTTTAATAGATATAATTTCAAAATTAAATAGAAAATTGAAATTTCTTTTGTCTTGTTATTTATTCACCCATCAATAGCATATTTAACACGAAGACATCTCAAGAATATTAATGGTGAGAAAAGTTAACAAATATGGTGGAAAGGAGCTTGAGACAGCTTCTTAAACTATGTTTGTGAGGGCTCTTTGCAAGAAGAAAGTTAAGGAGATAGGAGTTGATGGAAGCTTTTTGTTGTCATCTTTTCGGGCATAGCAATTTTCTATATTTCATTTATTATTATTATTTTATCAATTTGGATGAATTGAATTACTTGTGCATGTTTAAGCTTAATTGTTTATTCTGATCCAAAACCGAACAGGATATATTTAATCAGAAGTGTATTAAAATATATATTTTTTTTAAATATTATTTTTAATATTAACAAATATAATCTTAAAACCCCAAAAAAAAATTAATTTAGTTATCTGAAAAATCTTTTGGGAACCATCATGATCCTATCAAGCAACTAGATCGGGAGGGTTATCTGAAACCCTCTTCTCCAGGTTCATGAAGGTTTATATTTGGTGCCACTGAAAGTAAACATGTTCATCCGCAAAACTTCTGCCATTCAAGGTGTTATTGGAGAAGTCGGAGACGTCGAAATCACACCAAACTGGGCCAACGATGGCAGGCTTCGAAATAATGCGACGTGACAGTGCTGGGGGCCATCATAACAGAGCTCATGAACCAATGGAGGTCGCAAAGTTGTTGAAAATATGAAGTCGGTGTGAAATTGACAGTTGATGTGATAACTCACAAGCTCCAATAGGCCCTGTTGAGACTTTTGCCGGATACCCTCAGAGGACCGTCAACAATAACGTCCGGCGCCCGGCCACTTCCATTACACATCAAGTTTTTAATTAAATGGTCCTGCAACAGATTGACAGTACCAGTTTCTGCTTGGTTTGTCCGAAGCTCATGATAATCACAGTTGCTGACCAAAATAAATTATGAAGACACTGTTTGATCTTAAGCTGTTAAGAAAGGTTTTTAGAATATAATTTATATTATTCTCTAAAACACCGATAACCATTTTCAAAGAGCGAAAAACTAGAATCAAAACCAAAACATTATTCTGCAGGCAGTTTTCTTTGCGCTTGTTGTAGATATCAGTTACCTTCACATGATCTCATGGACGCAAAACAAGAACGCAAGTATGACAAACGAAGAGAAAATTGCATGGATCAAACAAGCAAACAAAGAGCAGAAAAGTCAGGAATCTAGTAGGCTAGCATGGTACAGGATATTCCGAGAGAGATGACAACCATATAAAATATCTGGCGCTATTACAGCATCATTTCCAGATTGGATTATGCAAGCATTGTATGAAGAGAACATTCTTGAATGTGGGTTATCATGGGAAATCTAATAGATTAGTACCAGGTACAAACAGTTCTGTTGCATAGTCAAGGGAGTTAGGATATAGCCAGGTTACCTTGGGAGAATAATTATATTCTCTCACAAGCCATAATACATAAAAAACCAAGCAACAGGAGGGAGGCATCCCTTGTGCGGCCTCTCATTAGTATATACGATAGTTTTCAGCGTGATGTTGCAGAACTGCCTGCAAAACAGAAGTGCCAACAATTTCAATGAGATAATATTATTAGATCAAGCAGGTGAAAAACTAGCAAGAACACGAATAATTATTGACTTGATTAGATAATGCCATTGTATCATTGTCAGCAAACAAGATAATAAGATCAACCATTCAAGAAATCACCCATCTGACATGATCCTGAAACTACATTTACATATCCAAACTAATACTAATGCAGTTTCGCCGAGCTAAAGGCGCGGCCGCTGAATTAATAGCATTGGTAACAGAAATGATTAGGCACGAACTGCCCAAGAGCTTATAAAATCCAGCAACTTGAATCAAGTTGCCTGGTAAACCATCGAATCCATTCAGGTCAAATAAATGCCCCTATCAACTAGAGTATGATCAAGATCCATATAGCTGACCACACTAGTTTGGTCTGTGGCTTAGTTTGAGTTGTAAATACCCAGTTAGAATATGTGACAATCATACACCCATCATTTAAAAAGATCAGTTACCCTTTACCACTACACTCTTCTTGTAAGGCTACCACCTATTTTAGCTTGAAATATAATGAAATGAACAATCAAAAAGCTTGTGTCTAACAGAACAGAGGCCTCTTACTTCGGTACAACTGCTCCCAACTGGGTTATTTATTGCTGAAGGCTTTGGATGGAGCTGCTCTCCAGCACGGGGCAGAAAGGAGGATCCATGATTCAATGGAGATGTTATTAAAGTCATATTGTCCTCCTTATTGACAAGGCATTTATCCTCGGTCAAAGAAAAACCAAAGAGCCTGCAGCTGCTTTTGCACGACACCAAATCTTGACTGCCCCTAAAGGCTGATTGAGCTACAATAGGTTGTGAAATGCCACGCTGAAGATGCTCATGGGATAGACCAAAATGACCATTGCTCCATTGTCCATCTCTTTTTCGACTGGGTTCAGATTCTGCCAACAACTTGAAATTCCCCCCCTGCATTTCAGGACCACAAAACCAACTTCGGGTGGTAGCTGTCTGCTGCCCATGATCATTGAAATTAAAAATGGAAGATGGCTTTGGAACTGGATTGCTAGCATGCTGAAACATCAACACCGAAGAGGGTGATGATACTTGTGCAGGAGGTCGAAATTGAGCATTATAGCCCTGCATCATTGGAGACCATCCGCTTCTTGAGCTTGACCTTTGGACACCATCAGAGAGTCCAACAAGACTACCATTTTCACTAGCCTCATTAGCATTTGCGAGTCTTCCATGTGAGCTTGAAAAAATTTCTTGACCTTGAAAGACCTTATGGAACCTGTAAGATTCATTGAAGTTTATGCCTTTATAGGAATTATTTGAGGTGGCAATCGAGTCTCTGATACCACTTCCTATTGTAGCAATCCCAGAACCACGGGAACCAGGAAAACAACTCCTTGTTTCAGATGGGCGTTGATTCTGACCATCAACACCATCATAAAGAGCATTAAAATTCATAATTTCTTGACCTTGCAAGACCTCCTGGGACCTTGAAGATTCCCTAAAGTCTGAAACTCCAATCCCATCTGTTAGAGAGAGAAACATGCAGACCAGTCAGTAACATTGAAAGCAGAACATGGAAAACATTGGATATTATGCATTTAACCTAGGGAAAGCAGAGCCTACCAGGAATTGGAAATTCTGCCTTTGATAAAGGTAATCCAGACCTGCTCCTCTTCAAACCAGGTGCCATAAAGTTGCTGGAACTGGAAAAAGAACAAGGACCAGAACCAGAAGGCTCAACTTCCCATGGAGAAACCCTGCTGAGTCTGTTAGCCTCCATATCATCCCACCTTACCTGAGATAATAATAAAAACAAAAAGATACCACCAGAATACATATCATTAGATTACCATTACATGTGACATGTCAAAACTCAGGAGCAAGTTTTAAAAATAATGCAAATATGCCATTTTTAAACTAGCCAAGCAAAATCACTTCTAAATTTCTATAACCACAAAAACTCTTTCAAAATGTGATATACAGATAATCAGTAATAATCATGGCTACATAACATATCATCACCCCAAAGTGCAACAACAGAACACCCGGTATAATATCATGGCTACAGAGCAAGACATAAATTATTGGTTAGGTAATGAAGCACACAGAAAAGGTTCCCTGATGGAGTGTGGAAAAGCATCTTAACCATTGTAAATAATGCTTGTAAATTCAGTTTTGTAGATCTTAAAAACTTTAGATAATAAAAGACAGGATGAGGCCCATCAATACCCACATAGATGGAAGTAACAAAATGAAGACAGGAAAACATTTGGTGTAGAAAAGCAGACCCAATTCTAAGTGAGACCCCACAACTTAATCTCAAACGGACCTTAATAGCAATAAAATATGTTTCCACTAACATTTAGGAACTTGAAAGTAATTTTTATAAGACGCTTTTCAACTACTACATACCAATAGGCATTTCCATTTTGAACCAGGCCATCTAGCAGGATCTACCTCACTGACTCCAGTTATTATTCCAGTGTATCTGCAGAAAGTATTCGAGTTAAGTGTTTTGATAACATAATTAGTTAAAAGCTACAAACCCATGGATGACAAACCTTCTCTCAGCTGCATCTTCTGTTTCAAAACGCATTTTGAATCTCATTCCAGCAGAAAAGGATTGATCAAGGCTCTTCAAGAATTTATTAAAAGGTATTATGAACTCTGATGAGCTGGCCCTACAAAGTAAGAAAGAGCACTTGAAAATTAAGGAATAAAGAAAGTACTAATAAAATATGGGTAGCAGAAGAAAAAACAACCAAGAAACTATTTGAAGAGTTAGTCAAGCGATGGCAAGACAGGAAGAAACTACAAAACCCCTACATCATGATCAGAGTATCTAGAAAGGGTAAACTTTTTTCAATAAAATGTATCATGTTATGCACTAAAACTTATGTTTTGATAACAATGGCTTGTAAGTCAGCCAGCCAGGGAGAGATTCAATAAGCAATTGAGTTGTGAATTCTCAAGTAATGGATAAAAACCAGCCACAATGGTCTGGGGAACAGGGAGTACTTTTGTGATAGCTACACAGGATTTTGGAATAGAGTTGGAAAAACCTCGTGCAACATACCAGTCTGGATTCTGCAATGACCTTTCTGGTAAAAGGGGAGACATGAGGAGCAACAATGGGAAAACCTTTTGAGGTGGTTTTATTCACAATTGAAGGGTAAAGTGAATACTGGAGACAACATCTCTTTGAATGGGTGGGCAATCAGATGATGAGAAATTCAACAGCGTTTGAAATTGCGGTTCGAACTTTGGTTATAGCATGAATTAGAAGATAAAAACTGAGGTGAGAGCATTATACAACAAAATGTTCTATAAAGCACACAGCACATTCAGCCACAAAATATATTTAAGTTTTCAAGTCACCGTAATGATTGATGGATGCTGCAATCACCCTATACATTTTTTTCAGTGATATTTACATACAAGTATTCTGTTGGTACAATCCAATCCAATAGTTTCACATACTGAAATCAAATTGTTGGTTTTATTTTCCTATAAATACTAGATGAAACAATCAGAAAAATACCTTGGATTGTAATAAATGTGGAAAACATTTCTCGTAGAAATAGCATTAGCTACATCCCCAAAAGATATCTGATTCAACTGATGATTGCATGGAGCTTGAAATGTAGGGCCACATTTAACTTGTGCTGCTCTCCGAACTCCCAGTCTCAATTCCCCATCCTCACCCCTGATGGAAGATATAAATGAAGAATTATGAGGTTGGGCTTAAAATATACCGTCCATAAGAGGAGATATTCATACCTGAGAAAGAGCACGGCATCCCCAGATACAAGTTTTTTCTTATTGACAAACGCACTCCATCCAGTAGTGAGCAAATGCCTCCGCGGCTGACCTGCACAAACCAAGAAAAAAAATGCAAACTCAAGAATCAAACAGGGGAAGGGAAATATATAAAATCACAGACAGAAAACTTTTAGTCAATTGAGAGAATGAATAAAATCTGAAGCTTAAGAGGCAAGTGCAACTGGCTCAAGCATACCCCTGTAGATATGTCGAAACTTCCACTCATAGCCATGAAGATCCTTTGCCACAAGCTCTTGCGAAGGCCTTTGTTGAGTATAATCCTATAGTAATGATCCACTTAAGTCAACAACATCAAATGTTGAGAATGTAGGAAAGTCACAAGTTGAAATCACAAATAAATGGTTGTGGAAGTGCATGAATAAAAAATACATTTTTATTTACCAGAGGAGGGAAGCAGTCCTCAGCAGCGCGACGAGGGACTGAAAAGCCTCCATGAGTGCTAGTGTCAGAAGCAGTTAAGGTCTTACAGAACATGTGGGGTGTTGTCATCTTCACAGTGGCTTCAAAATCCTCCTCTTCACGGCCTCCCTCAAATATCCCATCCCTCAACCTCTGCTCAATTTCCTGTGCGCAACAACAAATTAAGGAAAAATGAACGCCGTCTCAAGAATCTTAGCTTACACCCTAATGAATCGAGAGAAACAAACCAGAAGATAACAATGATAGCAACAAAGTAGTTGAAATTTAAAATTCAACTCTTGAAAATAAAAGAATGATGCATATTTACAAGTTACAAGCATTCTGTTTGTTAATGAGCTTTTAATATTTGATTATATAAGGATTTAAATCTAATATCTTAAACATTTTGAAATCACTAACAATAAAAAACCCAAATAAAAAAAAATCCCTTTCAGCAATATTATAATATTATCATCCAGAAACTCAATCTACCAAATTTTCTTTACAGTTTTCAACAACTGAAGGCAAGGCAAGATTAGAAGAACACCCACCTCACTCTCAGGAACCAGGGAAACCTGTGCATACACCTCATCACTTGCTGCCTCAGCCTGACACAAAGGGAAATAACAACGATTTTACCACAAATCTGACTTCAACATATATAGCACTCCATCTCCCATAACAAATACCATAATAAAATAAACAAAAACAACCAGATACATATATAGAAATCCGCACATTTACAATGCTAGACAACTAACAAATGAAATTCTCGGCAATTGCAAAAACCAATTACCAAAAAATGCAACCCTTTAATTTCCCTATGAAACTAAACAGAATCAACAAATAAAAACACCTTATTTGGCCACAGCAATTGCATCAATAAAAACATCATAGACAGACAAAATGATGCAAAGACTCACATGGAGCTTGACATCAACAACTCGACAGAAGACACGAGGAGGGAGATCATAAACTGGAAGAGGCAAATCAGGGAATTGTTCCAGGTGTCCTTGAGGGAAATACACAACAACACTCCCCCTCTTTGGCAAAGATATTAGCGGGCCAGCACAAGCATGCCAAAGCTCCAAACAAACAGAAGAAGTACTAGAACCAGAAGCACTCAAGGCAGAAGCAGCAGAGGATGATGATGGAGAAGATAAAGACCCACAAGATGGTGTAGTTTCATCTTCTTCAGTAGTGTTGAGATCTATCATACCCACCATTTTTAGCCTGAATTAGCTAAACAGCCTTTCCTAAACAAAGAACAGTGTAGAGTTCTTGAAGAATAACAAGGGGTAGCTGTTGATAACAATAATGAAGGTTTATTAAAAGACAAGTGCTTTTGTGAGGAAGGAGAGATTTCATGGCTGCATTATAGTGCAACTTTGGCAATGGCCTAAAAGGAGATTAGAGTCAAGACTCTTAAAAAGAGAGACCCTTTGTCTCTCTCTGCTTTTTTAAGATATCAAATCAAAAAGCTTTATAGGGTACTAGTATTAGATTAAATTAAATTAAATTAAATTAAATTAAAGCTTTCAACTTTTCATTTATTTTCTTCTCAATTTTTCATGGGTTTCTTTTCTTGCTCACGATCTGCAAAACTGAGATGCAGTGCCTGCCGCCATGCTGCAATGCTGTGAACACCCTGCAACGATGCGATGTGTGGCAGTAATGTTAGAGAGAGAGACAGCAAAGGAGATATATCTTTCTCTTCTTTTTTCTTTTTTTCCTTTTTCTTTTTTCTTTCAAGTGCCTCATCCTTTCATATTATTATTATTATTATTAATAAAATAAAATAAAAAAATGTAATGTTATATAGAAGTAAACAAAATGCCAGTTTATAAATTTTATAGCAGTAAAAGGAGTGAAAGAGTTCCTGTACGGATCCCTGTATTTCCGGGCGGATGTCTATTCTGTCCCCTTCCACTTCTCAAATCTCCCTCGTGTCCCTTACCTTATCTTGCTCGTCATATGTTACTGCAAGCAAAACAGAATAAATTTCAGTACTTTGCATTTTTTAAAATTATCATCATGTTTATTACATTCAGCAATATTTTTTATTTAATATTTACTAAAATAATATTTTTTTATTTTAAAAAAAAATTAATTTTGTTATCAACATCTAAAATGATTTAAAAACATAAAAATATAAGTTCTTTGAAAAATATTAATTCTTGAAAAATACAAAAACAAGTGAACTCTATATCAATCTATTGATTCGATGATCCATAAACTAGTTCTGAACGATAATTTTTATAACTATTGTAAATTATAATCCAGTTTGTTAATTGAAAAGGTTTTTTCATTTTATTCCGTACGATGACAAATTAAAATTAAGCCATCTCAATCTGCATTTATTAATAATATAAAAAAGTTCACACCTTGTGGAAAGTCTAAGTTCCCGTTTGGGACCGCGTTTCAAACGCTGTTTCCAAAAAATTCAATTTTTTTCATTTTAAATGATTGTGTTTTGGTGTTTTTAGATCATTTTGATGTGCTGATGTCAAAAATAATTTTTAAAAAATAAAAAAATATCATTTGGATGTATTTCAGCACGAAAAATATTTTAAAAAGCTACCGCAACCGCAAACAGAACTTAAATGGCACGCTATAAGTTTTATTGATTAAATGCGTAATTATTATTTTATAAATATTTTAGAGGGCTTTTGTTATAGAAAAAGGTAACGGGAAGCTCATATGTAATTTGCCGAACTTGAGTGTTGCTATCTGCTGTGGAGCTTTACAGTGCTAGTCCAAGCTTTTCGTTTTCAATCATGCTTGTTACAGTAAGGTTGTTGATTTTTAAAATTAATATTTAAAAATATAAAACAAATAAGAAATTTTATTTTTTTAAATAATGCTTAAAATGTTAAAAGTAACCGTTTTTTTCAAAAAAAAAAAAAGCCAAAGTAAATTAAATTATTTTTTATATGTACTATTATTTTAATCTGAAGCAAATAAAAAAATTAATTTTTTTCAATAATGCTTTTAAAACATTCCATTGGGTTTGTTTAAACAAAGTGACAGTTGTTTTTTTTAAAATTAAATTACTTTTATATATACTATACTATTAAATATTTTAATATATTACTATAAAAAATAACTTTTTTTAAAAATATATTATATTTATATTTTTCAAAATAAAAAAATATTCTATGCTACCACATTAAGAAATATTTTATGCTACTTATAAAATAGTGTTCATTTTGCCTGCTCAAGTTTTGACTCTACACCACGACTAGAACCTCTAGGCAATTATTGCTGCTCCCTTAGGTTAAAAGCAATGTTAGCTGCCTGTCATCATGCTGGACAACGAGCAGATAAGCAATCGAACTCGCATATATATATATATAATCAGGATTTTCTGTCCTTAATAACTGGCATTAATCCATGCCTAGTCTCGAGTCCACGACTTGCTGCAATCCAATCTGTATTATTTGGTTTCTTTTCATTAACAGTGATTTTTCCGTGTTTTAAAAATATTTTTGAAAAAAAATAAAAATATTTTATTTTTATTTTTTAATTTAAATTAAAAAAAATTATATTTTAGATCTGTATTGATGTCAAAAATATTTTTTAAAAAATAAAAAAATATTATTCTAATAATTTTATAAATAAAAAACATTTTAAAAAATAACTTTCAGAATTCCAAACACGAGCACAGTTGTGTCTCCTTCTAGGCCAACTACTGTCCGCAATCAGTAGAGATCAGACAATATTTAACAGTGAATTTAAGGTGCCCAGGTCTACTTTAGACTCGTAGATTAGTTTATTGGCACGTGAACTTTCTTTATCCATCTCTAGGTATCAACAAAATTAGCTTGCTTATTTTGAAAAAGAAAAAGAAAACAATTTCGTTAAAAAAGTTTTTTATTTAAAAAAACGTTAAATTAATCATTTTAAAAAATCATAAATCCAAACAAAATGAACCCTGAATTGACGAGGTTAGCTGTCATTCAGAAATGGCTGCAGACACTGTGAGCAGGTCGTAGGAGGACCCAAAAAAAAATCAACTGAGAGTTAACAAAAAAACTAGCTGTTGGGAATAGTTTCCGAGCGGTCCACGCCATATAAATGAGTCGGAAGTGAGCCAGCACGTGTCAGAAAACCATTAACTGAAAAGACATCTTCTTTAAATACTCGGTGGGATCCCATAAATTCAAAGGAACCCTAAAAGGAGCTGTAGGTGATAGAGCTGGAGACTGGTGGGTGAGCTGAAGCGGGTAATCAAGCCTGTATACATTATTATTAGCAAGTTAGGTGTCCATTGTCATGCGTGGCAGGAAGGGTAAATCAGTCAAGATGCGTGGTAAATGTGTGGCGGTAAAGAAAAAAAGGGGCAGGTCTTTTTCAGAGCCATCATATGTATAGAACCCAATCCCTCTGGCCTATGGCCATGTAGGCTTGCTTTAAATAGCTTCGTAGGCTGAACATAACCCGTACACAGCCTATATTGTTTCTGTTTTAAAAACGCTTTTCAAAAACTTTAAAAAATATTATTTTTACCTTTTATTTTAAGTTAAAAAAAATTATGAAAAAATTTTTTTTAAAAATAAAATAATATTATTTTGATATATTTCTGGAATGAGGAAATGTGTTACAGAATAATATTACTTATATCTTACTTATATCTTGAAATCTCAATCAATAGCTTAAATTTTTAGCTGAGATAGTTCTTTGACACTCTTCACCACAAAATACACGCAAAACACCACGAAATCATTAATCTCACTTTAACCCGGGATCATATCTTGAAATCTCAATTAATAACTTAAATTTTTAGATGGGATAATTTTTTAACACTCTCTGCTACATAACACCACGAAATCACCCATCTCACTTTAGCCCTGGATCTTCACCCCTCTCAGTCTCTGTCCATATCACGACCAAAACAACCAGCATTGATCAAAATCACCACTCACATTTTACATTTTAGAGGTATAGCAAACGCTTCTTTCCCATCGATTAGATGTAATTTATGCTAAAGTGTGTTAATTTGACTTTATACAGTGTTAGGGTTTAAATTAAGATTTTTGTAATAGGTTGGTTAGAGATAATTTGGCTATGAAATACACACACACACTTTCGTAGTGGTATCTTGGTCAACATACAATCAAAGGGGTCATAAAAAAATATGAAACTAGACAACGTGAGTTCATTTTTTGCATTTGTTATAAATTATTCTAATTTTAATTATCATCTATAATTCAACTATATGGATGTTTTATTGTATTGCAAAGGCAAGTTTGGACTACGAGAGGTTTTATTGATTTTAGTAGTGCCAACAAACAAGACCACCTAGTTATTGAGGCAGGTTAGAAATGAGTTGAATGAACAACAACCCAACCAGGTATGTGTTACAAATGTATTGTATTTTTTTTTGTTTTATTTGAAGACAATTTATTTAGTTACGATTTGTTATCTAATACAAGTTTTTCATATATTTTGATAGGTTATATAAATTTCATAAATAGAAGACTTGGACTTTCAGTTTCACCTATATGCTGTAAAGGGTTTGACCTTTAATTAATACAAGTCTCATTGCACTACTTTAACATTGTTGAGATACAATGCTTAGAATAGGTAATGCAACAACTTATTGCACTACTTTAACATTGTTGAGATACAATGCTTAGAATAGGTAATGCAACAACTTAGACTATCTCATCATATACCATAGTATATTGATATCAATGACAAGTTGCATAGTAGTAGTCATCAAGGTAAGCGTGAAGGGATTTGATTAGTGATTCATGCATCTTACATGGATCTTTAAGATGTTAAAAGAGATCATGTTTTTTAGCAACATATGATGATTGATGTAGATATTTACATGAGATGATATATGTCCATTGCACACAATTTTATTACATCTCCTTGTTTTTGTTTCCCAAAGCATCCACACAATTCAATGCATTATACGTCTTGATATCTGATACATAAATTGATTAATATGCATTATTGTTTTATATACAATATTTATTAAATATTGACAATGTTATCATGGATGATGATTGCTCATTAGTTTTTAATGTATATATAAGTTAATTATTTGGTATGGGAGGCTCGAAAACCAACGACGACTACCATGAGGGTGTTGATGAGATAAGACATGTTGTGACCAGCATGACGTTCAATTTATATCACGTTGGACTTTAAGAGATTATGGAGGTTGAGCTTCTTGAAGTGACATCAATGAAAGGTGATATTACTTATCATGGAATTGTTGGGGATACTAGCCCCCCCTCACAACTACATGGATATTATAGATTTGTCTTCGAGTAGATTGAGTTACATATTATTATATGTTATGAAAATTATGAATAAATATATAATTAGTTTAATTTTAACAAAATATTATGTTATGTTAATCTTCGGTCTAATTGTGTTTATTTATGATTGGACATGTTATGTGCTGGTTATGTGAATTGTGTTTTGATGCAAAAAAATACTTGTTTGGATTGTGTGAATGTGGGTTTTTTTGGAAGAAAGTTGATGGTAGAAGAAATTATCCCATGATGAGTCTCTTAGTTAAGTCGTGTTTAAGAGTGTGTTTTGCAAGGTGGTGCTCAAGCTTTTTAAAAATATATATATTTTTTATTTTTAATACTAACTCATTAAAAACATTAAAAAAACTAAAAACTATCAATTTAATTTGTTTTTTAAAAAATATTATTCTTGCAAAACAACTAAGTGCCCGTTTGGTTCTGTGGTGCAAGCCATGTTCCAAAAAAAGCTATCACATAAGCGTTTGGCAATGCAAGAAACGGGAATCAAACCCATGGTTTCAGTTCCTATGGCCCACATGAACGCGTTTCAACCCTTGGTTATGAAAGAATCAGCTTTAAATAGCTTTTTTATTCCGCCGTTTCATTCCTTCATTCCACCGACAAAATCTTTTTCTTAACTTCTCCCCTGCTCAAACCCATCTTTTTATATATATATATATATATATATATATATATATATATATATATATATATATATATATATATATATAAGTGTGTGTGTGTATATATATATTTATATATTAAAATAATCGTAAAATTAATTACAATAAATAAATATATTAGAAGAATATCACAATATAATTTTTATCTCGCAATCCTAATTTTATTTTATATGATATTTTACTATTGTTACGGGATCGCAGAGGCCTTCACGTATATATTTAATTCATGATAAAATTACAAGTAGCTTGATGGAAGAATAAAAACAAGTGTCTAATTTACTTGAATTATTAATTATATTTTATTATTATAATTATTAAATCTATAATATTTAAAAATTATATATATACATATGTATATATACACATATATGACTTTTAAAGTAATTTCACAAGTTAAAAGTAATGTGAAAAGCTTGGTAACCAAACATTTTAAAACTACTTTTTTTAACCTCAAACTCAACCACAGTTTTAACTAAACACTTCATTACTTATTTTGAACCGCAGTAAAAGCACTTTTTATAAAACTACTTTTTTCCAACCTCAACCACAACAGCAACCGCAATACCAAACAGACCCTAAAAGTAAAAACAATCTCACTTCCAAACATACCATAAAAAATATAACCGAATGAAATATGCTGGCTTATAGGAATGGAAACAAAAATGTAAAATATATTTATATTTATCATAATTTTAAAAATAATTTTAAAATACAGGTAAAGTGGATATTCTCTCTCTTTAAATACAATAATTTAAAAAAAAAATTGTTTTCACTTAGCTGACCAAAATGTTTTTTTTCCTTACTCAAACCTTCCAGTCAAACTTGCTCGGGTCCTTTTCAAATGCTCCAAGTTAACTTCAGATGCAATCCATCACATCAAATCGACTATAGCATTTATACACAAATATAAATCAAGAATAAAACTATGCAAATAAAACAACAATTTGATTGCTTGTCAGAACATTAAATCTCTCAAAATTAGATCTAAAAGTTTTTTTTTCTTGAAATAATACATTTAATATAATAAAATTAGTACAAATTCATATATCTCCACAGAAAAGTTCCCCCCCCGTCTATTTTGCTTAAAAGCCTTGCATATGCGGTTTTGTTCCTTTCTCCAAGGGAAATTGTAATCTTTTATAAGTTATTTTAGTGGAAATTAATGTTTTAATGTACTAGCTAAAACATTCTACAAATGCTATTACGCAACTAAATAAATGCTATAAGATTCAAATTATATACTTTGGAATATCTTCTATATAAATAGCATGAAGTTTTTATTAAAGGGTATAACAGCTGGTACATGAAGGAATACATTATTGTTTTATTATTAAATATAATAAGATTCAGTAAAATAAATCTGTCCTCTTAATATTATTATATTTGTTTTGGGACGCGCTGCAGAAGAGAGTGAATACCAACGTGTACAACTTTCCTTTTTGCCTTCACTTTACCCTTCTGAGCAAGCCCCACCCACCACACTAAGATTGTTTCTTTATTAGACGGCCTGCTTTTTTATTTGGTCACCTCGCTTTTTTTATAAATGGGGCGGCTCGACTGTTTTTAAAAGCTTTAAACTGCTCTGTAGCTTGCTGATTGGGAGCCATGTGGATGAAGTTATTTTTGATTTTTTTAATAAATATATTAAAATGATATTTTTTTTATAAAAATTTTGATTTAGATATTATTACATTTAAATAATATAAAAATATTAAATTTTTTAATTTTTAAAAAATAAACTTTTTTTTAAAATCACTTTTAAAATGTAATGTCAAATAGGGAATTAAACTGCTCATGCAGCTTGATTGTTTGAAAGTGTTGTTGAAGTTGTTTTTTAAAATGTTTTTCATTCAGAAATGCATCAAAATTATGTTTTTTTATTTTTTAAAAATTATTTTTAATATCATCACATGAAAATGATCTAAAAAACACCAAAAAATTATATTTAAAGTATAAAATAAAAATCCTTAAATTTTTTTAAAAATACTTTTGAAACGCAATGTTAAACATGTCCATCTTTTTCAGTGCACAAAAGCAATTATATTTTTTTATTTTAAAAATCATTCTTGATATTTATATATTAAAATTATTTAAAAAATTATATTTTAAAAATGTAAAAACAGATAGAGTTTCCATATCAATTCTTTTTTTTTCTTTCCATTTTTCAATGTCAATACCTATGTTGGTCAGCTGCTCAATTGGGAAACTATTAACATATTACCTCCTCTTTCCGCCGTGTCTGTGTTTTTAAATTGAGTTCAGGTCAGCGTTACTATTCTTTGGTCACACAATGATATTTTAAGGGATTTTGCAGTCGGTTTGCTTTCCAACAGTAATGGGATTTCATAAATTAATTTAAAATAATATTTTTAAGAAATAAAATAATATTTTTAAGAAATAAAATAATATTTTTAAGAAATTAAACTAGGTTTTATTTGAATATTAATTGAAGCACGAATCGATCGGATTTTTTAAAGAATATAATTGATGTTGTTTTTCAAAATATATTTTTTCAGAATATATATATATTAAAAAAAATATTTTTTACATTAACTCATTACAATGATATGAAAATATAAAAAAACTAGAAAATACTTTTTTATTTTTTATTAAAAAAAAATACAATGCTTACCGGATACTAAATTGACCCGGTTTATCAATATCAATCCCCAACATAATTATTTTTGTTTCATCTATTTCTTTGTTTACTGGTTTTATGGTGGAAAAGGTATAATGAAGTTGATATTCGTTTTCTTAATTTAACTACTGCTTCTTTTTCTTTTTCTTTTTTTAAATAAAGGATCTTAGAGTACAATTAAAACGTGACATAATTCTCTCTCTTATATATATATATATATATATATATATATATATATATATATAAATTAAATATAGGTAAATCATCCTTTACCCACTAATTAAATAAAGGATCTTAGAGTACAATTAAAACGTGACATAATTCTCTCTTATATATATATATATTAAAGAAAGGTAAATCATCCTTTACCCACTAATAAAATGTAATTCTTTTTTATTATTATTTTTTAGTTTGATACCCAAAATTTTCCATGTATGAAGAATATGTTCCTAGGTTGATTTAAGACTTTTAGTGATGAAACAACGTTATATTGATGGCAAGTTAATGGCTTGGATATGCAGGAGTCCTAGGTGTTGCTTGATCATGGGTTCATTATGTATACACAAAAGATTGTTGTTTTTTGTCAATTAAGAAAGTTTGGAGTTACCACCTTATATTTTGTAGTAACTCTAAGGGGATTGATTATGTATTTGAAGGACAATATCACCTTAGTACATCTACTTAAGATAAATTGTATTGTCTATTTGTTTGATTATTACTATGTCATTATCTGGTTATTCTAACTACTGGTTTATGAAACAATTAAAACATGTTCACCCTAATAAAGTAAATCATGGTTTTATGGGTTAAGCTTAGTCATTCTAGAGCTAAAACATATATATATATATATATATTAAGTTCATAATCCTTTGTGTTAAATAAACATATTATTATTTTTAAATTTAGGCAAAGTCCTTATGGCTCTAATAAGCTTATTATTAAATCCATAATGTATGCACGGTATAAGAGCTATTTTATTTTTATTTTTATTTTTATTTTTTTGTATGTTAAATCATTCAATATCTTTTTGAATATTTTTTTATTAAAATTGCAACATGCTTTTGTTGAAAAACTTGACCATATGTAATTGTAAATGTATATTTAAGAAGGATTTTTTCTTTGTTATTGTTATTCTTTTAAAAACAACTAAAAAAATATTTTATTTATTATAAGGAAAACACCTTACTTATAAGTAAACAATCCCAAATATTTAATATGAAAAGGTAAAAATGGTGTGTAAATTACAAATTTAATTGCACAATAGTCCTTAAAAAATCTAAGATTTAATTGAAGTTTAAATAAGGCTGGGTTTAGCAAAACACAAAAAAAAAGTGCAAAGATGTCCAAGAAACATTAAGGCGTGTTTATCAAACATACCTTTATCTATAAAATATAGATTCGAGAATTGCATTAAGAGAGTGTTTTTGAGAGTGTTTTTGAAACACATCCTAAGAAAAAAAATCATTTTTTTGTTAGAATTATATTTTCTAGAACAAACATGCTCTTAAGTTCTAGAAGGCTCAACCTACCTATATAGGTTTGACTTCGTAGCCTAAAACTACAACTCAAATTAAGAGAAAAAAAATGAAGATCAAAATAGGTGTTTTGCATGAATTTTGACAAGAAAACAAAGATCACTCTCATGAACCTAGAAATCAACTTGAAAATCCATGTCAAGTTGCATCAGATCAAAGGAATAAATAGATAAAACATCAATAATCAAAGTATAATGAAGCATAAAACTTTTAAAAAATAACTTGTAAAATGCATGAATCGACCTTAACAATCTTTAACCTAAACTCAAGTGCTCAAAACTATTTTAAATCAATTGATCCAAACCAAACATTTAATAGATAAACACAATATAAAGGTTAATGTTTTCATCAAAACTCACAAGAAAAACCTAAAAACTAAAATATATGAAATTTGAAAAATGACTAAAAAACATTCGAATGAAAAAAACCTAAAACACAATAAAAGTCCAAAAACAAATATTAAAATTAAAAAATAACCTAAAATTCAGACCTAAAACTTGTGACTACATTCAAACATGCGTATTAAAGCTTACTTGAACATCAAAAGCTCTCAAAAAATAGAGAGAAATAATGTTACTAATTAAATTAACATCAACACATAACTTCAAATAAATATCTTCAAACTATAATTAAACTAAACATGAGCATTGCATGCTAAAGAATGAGCAACATGTCCAACAAATCAATATATAGTCATCATTTTAATAACTCTCATTCAATCAAAATCGAATCCAAATAATCAAATTGAACTTCCTAACATCATTGTTGACCTTGTAACAAGAACCAACATGACAAAATAATGATTATATAGCAAATAACACGCATTCATACACCTTTCTTAAAATCATACGTTTCATTTTCTTTAATAGCTAAATCTGCCTTATTAAAAGTAAGCAAAATATATGCATTGTATTTAAAACTTATAATTTAAGTCACCAATAATAAACATTAAACAATCATAATGCAACATAAATCAATAGAGAAATGTGCTCATTGAGCTACATCATATCATTAAAGTTCATGGTATACCTTCTTAGATTAATGATGTGTTTTGGTTTGGAATTTCTTGCTCTTTCTTCAAGCTCCAGATCCTTTGTTTTTTCAACTTCTACTATTTGATTCACAAGTTCTTTTTTCTTTTCGTATTTAAACACTGATATTTGGTATTTTTCTTTGATTTTTTTTTGTAATTTTGTTTCCTTATAAATACACCCATGTTTTATAAGTCAATCTAACTATGTTGTCATAAAACCATGATGGTTTTTCTTAGAATCCAGGTGGTTATACTCTCTCTCTCTCTCTACAAATTCTTGAAGGTTATGATTTGTTCTTCCTTTTAAACTGAATCTTAATCACATAATTTTTTATTGATGTTTTGTTTTCTTTAGTAAAAGTTGACTTGGTGAGAGCACTTGGGAGGAACCCTTGTGAAGCTAAGGATGTCAATACGTTAATCATGTGGAGGTGATATAATCATTTCAATTTAATCATACTTGATTTGAAGGTTTCTAGCTCCATGTTCAATAATTTAAAGGTTGATCACTGATCAATTTGAATATGTCAATATAGAAAAGGTTAATTGGGAACAAAAATGCTATCACTTTAATCAAGCTAAATAGGGCATAAATGTTTAATGTAAATGGTTGAACTTTGTATGTGAAATGTTTCTCAATTATTTGGTACCAATCATATTCCTCGATGTGGTAAAAAATGATGCAATCATTCGTCTAAAATGGTTTCTTGATCAATGTTTTGGGAAAAAAAGAAAAGGCATAGTGATTGAACATTGTGTCACATGATTTCTTCATTTAAGTTTGAATGATGTGTCACATGTTATTAAACCCTAAAAATTAGAGTTTTCAAAACGAGGAATCTTAATTTTCATTTTATCCCATCTTCTAATTTCAATTATAGTTATTATTTTATTATAACTTTGCTTTATGTCGTATTAAATGATTTAAAAAAATACATTTAAGCTTTTCTCAGTTGTTTTTTCACTCGGTTGATTCAAACTTCGATTCCATTAGTTATCTATTTTTAATTAGGAGGTTTTTTTTCCTGCTCTATTTTTATGGTTCAAATGAATAAAAAGCTGTTATTTAGTATCATTCCCTTCAATTTTAATTTATTTTTAGAGCTTCTGATAACACATGGAACATAAGTTCCCCCACTTGAAATTTGGAACACACCACATTCCGTACCATGCTAATTTTTACCTCTTTGTTTCATTTGAAAACTATTTTCTTATCACTAGTAGCATTTGATTCAATGCGGTTTGCATACTTTTCTAAATAAATAAAAACAAATTGTTCAAAGGTTGGCACAATGATGATCTAACATTTTCAAATAGAAGTGTAATGCTAAGTAACAACATCGCAAATAAAACATGATTTAAGAGATGTTTGAGAGTTTAAAATATGTTTTGTTTATAAATATACGAAAGTGATATTTTTTTTTAAAAAAAATTTATTTTTAAATTCAACAATAAAAACATTTAATTAAAACTAAAATAAAATACAAAAACAAATATAATCTTCATTAATGAATGCTGACGGAACCATTCACCCTCCCATGAAATAAGGCTTCAAATAGGGGTAACAATCATAATTATTCTCTGAACCCCGTTATTTTCCACACTGTAATCCATGCCCCGACCCTATATTCCCACCCACCCTGAAAGATTTCCAATTTCAACGGCGTTTCAGCGAATTGTACGGACCCATGAAACAAAACTTGACTCTACCGTATACTAATGTTATAATAGAAAATCTAACACGTACATTCTATGTTTAACTTTTTAAATTTACCCATCCCTTATCTATTTATTTCTCCACATCCTCTCACTCTCTCTCTCTCTCTCAATTTTTTCACTATTTTTTTAACTTCATCATCCACCCGGAAAACATATTTTATGTATCTAGATAAACAAGTAAAATTATGTTTATTTCAGTTTTTTATAAAAAGTATATATTTTTATTTGAATTCAAAATCTGTTATACAGATCGCGAATCTTCTATCATCACGCCACGTTACACAACTTGGAGATGATTTTAACTACATGCAAACTAAAAATATTTTGTCATTATAACACATTAATAACATTTTTTTATGAAAAAAACACTAGCTAGAAAACTATTAGAAAAGAAGCATAATTTGAATTTGAAACAACAATTGTTTTAAAAGCCATGTTTTCTTTAAATTAATTAATATAAAAAAAATAATCTAAAATTTAATAAGACAAAAACTCAAATTTAAAAATAATGATTATGTATAAAATTGGTATTCAAGAACACAATTATATTAACACTATACTATTTGTAAATATTTTTTCAGCCTAGTTATTTTCCCAGAATTTTTACTAAGCTATATCAATCTCTTTTTTTAAAATCCGCTAACTAGCTAGGAACGAGAACACACTAACAAACGTAACTAGAAATGGAATCTCCGTTCCAGTGACCCTACAATATGTCTTTCAACGCGCCCTTCCTCTCCATCGCCCCCACCAAAGAATCTCACCTTTCAAGACCCAACCCACTCTCTCTTGCTCGTTCGTGTCTACCACCCCACCATCATACACCCACCTCAATAAAAACGGTATTTAAGTTCAAAAATATTTTTTAAAAAATAATTTATTTTAATTTAATTTAAATTAAAATAGGTTCTAAAATAAATAAAATATTATTTTAATACAATTCTGAATACAAAATATTTTAAAAAACAACATAAAATCACACATACAAACAGGAATAAAATCTCTCTCTTCTCGAGTGGGCTACACATACTTTCACGCAGACTGGAGATGAACAGAAAAGGTCAAGTCTTGAAGAAATATAAATTGAGGGGTACCCCCACAACCGACAAGGAAGAGTAAAGTTGATGGCTTTTTGCAGAGGGAACCCTCGACTTTTACGCCGGTGTTAGCTGACTCTCTCAGCTCCCGTCTGTGCCCTTTGTCGCAGCCTTTCATCGTACTTTAGTCGCGTCAATCATCAGTCTTCACACGGCCCCCTATGCTCGTGTTTTTGTACGCACTCTATCCTGCGCTGCCACTCTCTCAGCCGTACACCTGTTAGATGATAACTCTTTTCTGTTCGATGGATTATCACCTGACATTTTCTTAAAATATCTCAGTGCCGCGGTTCTTTTTTTTTCTGTGGTTGCAAAATCTCAGCACTATTGATTACTGCTGATAGCTTCACGGTGGTGGGTTCGCCTACTCATCAATACAGGCCTTTCTTTTATTATTTATAGAAACGCATTTTATATATTAAAATGTATTTTTACAGTCAATATTTATGTTCCCAACTAAATTTCTCCAAATATGAATTTTTCCTTAAGTATTTGTTTGGAAGAACATCAATTAGGTTATGAAATCTTTTTAAAAAACTAACATAAAAATAAAATGTAAATGTTATTAATATATTTTCATGTGTGTATCAATGTTCTTATTGTTTAAAGCAATTTTCTTTAGCTATTTAAACAATAACAATTTTAATTTACTTGGTTCAATCAAAGATATCATCCAAAATCTATAATTTGAATAAAAAATTAATATAAACATGAAAATCATTAAAATATTTATTTAATTAAGATTAAAAAATATTATCAAAATACTCTTCATTTAATAAATTACTCCACTTAGAACATACTCTTCAAAATATGAGGGGAAATAAAAAAAACATTATCTGGAATTTATTTTTCAAACCTATTTCATTTTAAAAAACATCTTAAAACAATCTACGCATATCAATACACCAATCTCTCAACTCAAAACACCACTATATCAATTCAAAGATATATTCTACTTTTTCAAACAGGAAAAAAGTCTATAATCATTACTGTCATACTCTTTTTTATCGAGTAAAATATTTTCATACCAAACTTTATCATTTTATTTATCAAAATAGTAAAATCTGAATTTTTTTAATCTCCTTGTCATTTTCAATTAAGTATACTCTCTCTTCTCTCTAGCCCTCAGATAAAAAAAATAAAATAAACTTATTTATCAAAATAAAAAATATCATAAATTTAGGGTTAACCGTATATTTTTGATGTGTTTTACATTTTAGTCTGTTATTTTTCTATTTGTTATTTTAATCATAATTTCAAGTTTAATTTCATCTTATTAGAATGTAGAATGGTCAAATTAAAAAAAGGAAAAAAATCTAAAAGTAAAATAAATAAGATTTACTGTAACAATATAAATAAACCAAAATCAAGGTTTCACATCAAAACTCTAAATCATGTAATACATATTTGGAAATGTTTTATCGAATTGAAGTCTTATTTAAAATATTTTTTTTGTAATTCTCATTCAAATGTCTCAATTAATTATAGATTTTTGAGTTTAATCAATTTTATTTTTAAATCCAGAATAAAACCTTTAAAAGTTTTGAATATCTTAGTGGTTGGTCAAATTTCATAAAAACATTTCCCAAGTCTTTCAACGAAATTTTGTTTGAAATTGAAATTTTAGAGTTTACTAGTTACCTATCTTGCACTTCATTTTGCGGGTCAGTTTAAAATTAATTTTTTTATGAAAAAAATAAAAAAAAATGCAATTGTTGTCAATGTATTTCTAAATTTGTTTTCAATTGATTTTCATCTAAAACATATAATAAACCTTAAAACATACATAAAGCACTTATCAACCAAAAACATCCTAAAATCACTCCAAAACAAAATGAATAACTATTAAAATAAAAACAAATCTACATGTAATCCATATTTTCATGCATTTTTAAAGAAAAAAAACATTATAATTAAACTTCTCTCGTTAAATAGAACCGTATGACATTAAGATCAATCATTTTTATCACCAAAATGTGGCAAATCTCTCTCCCCCCCCCCCGTTCTTGATGTAATTTGACACCTTTCTCTTTTTAGCCTAAAGTCATAGATTAAAAAATAAGAAAAATAAAGTTTTGGACCTTTTGACACGAAATAGATTTTAATAGAAGAAAAATGAAAATGGAGGCTATTTTTTTTTTGTCATGCTCAATTTAGATTGACAATCACAATTTGATATGATTTACACTTTGGTTTTATTTATGTTCAACATGTTTTCTAACAACAAATCATAATAAATCAATTTCAAATAAAAAATATATATATTATGAATCATGCAGTGATGATTTTTCCCAAATATTTTAGTGTTTGTCATAATTTATTCAATGTGAGATTTGTTCACTTCCACTCGCCCTCACTTGCAACCTATTTTTTAAGGTTATGTCAATTGGTTTTGACTCTAAGATCTTTGATTGACTCTTAGGTTTTATTGAGGCTTTAATACTATATTAAATTAGATAAATGAATTTAAATTCCATAAAAAATAAATTAGTCTTATGATGGGTAACTCATTCTTAACTTTATATATAACTTTTTTATAATTCATTTATTCAATGTGGGATGTGTTCACTAATTCTCCTTTCACTTACAACCCAAGTTTTTAAATTTCTAAAGTGGATAGAGTTTGATATTTTTATTGGGATATTAGGGCTCACTTTTATATTATATTAAATTAGATAATTGAATTTGGATAGCGTTTTGTAGCAACTAATATATTTTCAACTTTATATATTATTTCTCTAGAATTTTTTTATTGAATGTAAGATATGATCATCAACATATAATAATAATAATAAAATTATTCATTACATATCTAAACTAAACTATTGGAACAACTCTATAATATCTTAGAAATCATTGTCTATCCATATCTTATCAGACTTGAAAAGCATCAAGTTTTAAGAATGTGATCAAAACTTTAGTGGTCTCAAAACTTAACATTCAAACATCAATGACAATTTGTTATATTAGAATAATATCACTAGACATGTTGAACACTTGAACTAGCTCTTTGTATTAATTTTCTAAATCTTAAGTTTACTATTTCTTAGTGATAAATTCTACATATAAGTGTGGATTAATATTTTTTTTAATTTATTAATAGTTTTTCTAAGCAAATGAAAAAGTTACCCTGATTATTGTATATTTTTTTATATTTATATTTAATTTTTAATAAGTGTAAAATAAATTAAAGAATGTATTTGTTTTCTAAAGTTGGTGACGCTAGAAAGCAATTAGAGGTGTGCATTCTGGTGAGTTAACAGGCCTAACAGACAACGAATAAAGCTGAGATGACTCGCTGTTTTTCGAGGCCCACTACGGGCCCCAAACACGAATCTTCGGAGGCATCTTTACTTGGATGGGCCCATCTTTTCCATTGCAGACGAGCGTCTTATCTTACCATATAGTCCCATTTGCGGTTAAGGAACTCAACAAGGCGAGGCAGGATGGCACCCAATAATTGAACTCGAAAGTCAAATACCATTTCATTAATTGTTTCCATTTAAATAGTAATTTATGACTTATTTCTTATAAAAACTTAATTAACTTTGTTTTTTAAATAGTGATTAAACATTTTATATTCTTCTAGTTACATAATACTTCAAAGAGATTAGTTTGAATTCTCATAAATTTTCCCCTCTTATATTTTATGTGAATTAGTTGTATTCAAATTAAATCTTTATAAAAATAGAAATAAATTGTTATTAGAAACAACAATTACATGCTAAGAAAAAAATCAAAGAAAATGTTTGTCATTGTAAAATAATTTCAACTTTCTAGGAGTATTTACATATGATTGACAATACTATTTTAAAATTCATTCTATTAAACATAAATAATATATTGTCAAAAGTTTAACCATCGTGTAGATGGGAATTTCCTAAAAAAATAAGATTAAAATCAGCCGTTTGAGAGTATAACTGAGATTGTTTTTGAAAGTATTTTCAGAAATACATCAAATAATATTTTTTTATTTTTTAAAAATCATTTTTGACATTAACATATAAAAATGATCTCAAAACACCAAAAAATATCAATTAAATTAAAAAAAATATATATATTTTTTAATTTTTTTCAAAAACATATTTGAAACGCAATATCAAACAGGGTTTAATTCTATTATTATGATGTGATAGAGGATTGGATCCTACTAATGAACCCTTTTTTTTTTTTCTTGACAAAATGAGAAATTGAAGTCCTTTGTTCCAATTTCTAAAAATGACTTTCAAGGAACAAAATTAGGCAAGTCGTGGATAGAAATGCGGTTTGCGTACATAATAGAATCACGGAAAAAAAAATTGATGACCACTGCTGCTAGCAGCCAAGACTTCCATATTTAAGAAAAAAACATTGCTTAGCGTGATAGAAATTGGAATTAATATGATTTCATCACTTCTTGCCAACGTAAACCGTATACACGAAATCCATCTCTAAGATCGATGATGCAAATTGACTATTTTTTATTTTATTTTTTAATGATTAGGGTTATAATTAATATTAAAAAGAATAATTGAACACCTTGCTTCAAATGTAATGACCAAAAAGAAAGAGAGAAAGGGAGGGAACGTTAAGATGATTAGAACTCCATTATTCCCTAAAAATATGATTCAATTAACCCCACTTAGTGATTTAATTAATAACTTCCATTATGAATAGGATCGGATCGAAATGTTTTTTTAACACAAAAAATAAATGTAAATTACAAGAATTTTTTTTGTTAATATTATTAAATTCAATCTAGTTGAATTTTAAAATTTCCAGATCTAATATCTCAAATTAAATTATTTAATAATTACCCTAACACGATTCAGTCTACTTCATAGGTCTAAATCCAACCCAAATTGATGATTGATAAATATTGAGACAATAATATATTGAATTGATTTGGGCCAGCTTGATTTAACCTGTTAAACCCACAACTTGAATTACAAATTCTATTGTGTTTAATAATTTATTTTTGTTTGTGTGAAATTATTATTTATTTAATTATATGAAAACAAATAAATACTTGCAAAGTTGAGTATCAACCTAATGCTTAAACATTTGTTTGAGATGATGATAACCTTATAGAAAGAAAATCAAATCAAATTATGAAGTCTAATTCTTAATCAACCCAATATTCAAGGATAAAATTAAAAAAAAAATTAACGTGTGTTAACTCACCAAACCCTTAATTTGGTTCACGAACTCCACAAAGTTTAATAATTTTGGTTAACTCATCAAACTCCCTATACAAATCATACAAACACCAAGGTTTAATAACTTTGTGATTTCTAAAAATATTTTATTCATAATACAAATGCTTCATAATTTGTATTGTATGGTGCCATTTACTGGCTTGGAAGGAAACAAATAGCAGCAAGCTCCAATGCCCGATAACGACATAAGAACCTGGTCTGTGGACATGGCTCAACAATGGAAGACAACTGTTAAAGCCAAGAAAATAAACTTGACAAGATAAGAAACACAGAAGAAACGGAAATATTAGGCAGACAAAACTGAGATGGATAGATTGATGATCCTGAACTGATAGATATATATGAACAAATTGCAGTTCTTGATGGATAGATTCTATGGCAATTCAGCTGGGATGGATGAACATTCGGACTCTAAAGATAACCTTTTCTCAATAGCTAAAGCTGCCACTGAAGCCTTGTGCCCTGCCCTTCTGCAATCCTAGCTCGCAGTAGAGATCATGCAATGAAACTGTATGGATATCATGGTAATATAGGACTATTACCATAACAGTGGAGGCAACAAACATGGGTATTGGCCCGAAAAACCAGAGGAGCATGTTAAGAGCGAAGTAAAGAGCTCTGAGGCCGAAAAAGGAAAATTCACCACCTTTTGTCACCGCGAACTCGATTTTCTTCACTGCCTTTTTCTTATCTGGGGAGCTCATTAGATAGTTTGCATGGACCAAGTTCTTTGCTGCTTGAACAAAACATGAAAAAGCGACGAGAAAAGAGACGAGGAGGCATATGTTCTTGACGAAAATGGTGAATGGCCTTGTGTCACCATAGATTCTCTTGCTTTCAAAAATATTATTATTAGAACTACTTCCAAGCCAAGTTCCAATAAGAGAACTGAGAGTCAAAGAGACGGAGGCTAAATAAATTGCTGTGCTTGTGTCGCTCGAAATCACACTTACAGCTCTGTTGATATCACCTTCAGAACCCTGCACACACCGAAGAACAATCAGAAGAAATCTAATTTTGGTTTCAGTAACAAGAAACAAAAGGGAGAGACTTTTCTGACCTGCAGAACTCTTTGGACCCAATGTTTCTTGTCCTCGTTCTCCATGTCAAACATTGTAGTCCCAGGATGTTTGTGGTATCTGTAAAGAAGGAACAGATGATAGAAAAACATGATCAGAAGCCCACAAGGGACTAAGACCAAATCAAGGTACTCCCTGTGAAAATCTATGCTGAACATTGTTCGTTTGATGAGCAAAGACTACTAGGGAGTTTTAAGGTTTCAGGTCTGAATTTGTAGCACTCCATTTAGATATAAATTTAAATTTAAACATCCATCTAGCTTTAATTAATCCTCTTTCATATGAGAACATGTAGACAGATCATCAGCGTCAGGAGTTGGAGATTGCTTGAAAGAAATGTTATTTGATGAAGAGTAACCACCAAGAAGATAAGCAAATATCCCTTGGAGTCTTGGACAACTAAGCAAGCCTCAAAGAAAAAAATGGATTAAGCTACTCTTTCTTGTTTTTCTAATAAACTTTTAGTAAAATAGAATCACAGCCGTGATTTTTAATCAGTCGATACATCTGTTTCTTCTCATTTATCTCAAAATTTATGGTGGTCAATTTCCCTCGCTCATCTAAACTAGAACTGTTTCTCTCCATCATTTCTTCTGTATCTTTAATCAATCCATGTTTGTCCAGTCCTGCAGAATTATTGGAGGAATAATTCATCTTGGCATTAATAAGAATATTTTAAGTTTTCTTTATTTTATATATGGATGACTGATGTGAGTAAGTTAGCTGTAACGAATTTTTTTATTTTTTTTCTCATTCGTCTTCCAATTCTGTGACTTGTAAGATAAAGAAACTACGGTGATTTGATTAACAAGTATGCATTTCTGTAGACACGCAACATCAAAAGTTCCCGTTGCCATAAGCTAGCTAAGATGATGAGACAAAACAATTACCAATAAAAAAATAAAAGCTGTTTAGCCACTGCTTTAATTTCCTGTTTATGTGATAAAATTGAGAACGAGACAGTAACGCGTAGCCTTATCTAAGTTAGTGGCCGTTTGATATTGTTTGGTTATTCTCTAACCAAATTATAAATCGTAATTAAAAATACTTTTCATAAAACTATTTTCTTTAAACTTTAATCATAAAAACAAAAACAATACAAAACACACCGTAATATTTGATGCCTTATTGTATCGTGCGGTACATATTCACTAGGAACCCAGATATGTAAAGTTCCCAGGCCACAGAGATCATGGCATTTCCAAGCTAGAATTACACAACTAGAGCAGATGAATGTAGAGAAGGAGAAAATAACATCCCGAGTTGGATTATACTACTCAGGGATACAACTCAATAATAGAATTTAACCCAGAAACGGCTGTGATTTTGTAGTGACTAAAGCCAGCCTCCAGGAAGAGTTTCTTCCATTCTATCTCATTCCTTCCCCTTCCGTTGCCTATGAGCATCATTCCCATGTCAAAAAAGAGCCTTGTTTTGGTCAGTTCCTGTTCATCTTTCTGATCGTTAATCACCATTTCAACGAGCACAACCTTTCCTCCATTATCTTTGCATGGGATTGCTTCTCTGCATCGCTTCAATATCTTTATGCAGTCCTCGTCACTCCAGTTAAGCAAAACAGACTGCAAAGAGTTCAAATTCAAGAAGAAAAATGAAGAGATGAGAACGTTTTTGATTTCCCCACTTTTCCTTCAAAAATTCAGAATATTTTCAAACTTTAAAATTCCCAATTAATGTTAATCAATCAAATTAAGAGAAAAATAATGACATAGGAAAAAATGGCATGTATCATACCTTGATGATAATTGCATCTGTAGAAGGGATGGACTTGAACATGTCACCTCCAGCAAATTTCAAGTTTTCACTTTCAGGCAAGTTGGCAACTACTTGTGGGAGGTCCAAGACTGTGCATTTCAAATGAGGGTATGCATCAGCTAAGCTCCTTGCAAGAGTTCCAGTGCCACCCCCTACATCAACCAATGAGTTCACTGACTCGAAAATCTCCTTATGCTCTTTAACAACCAAACTCACCAATTTAGAATCACTAGCCATTCCTTCATTCAAGTTGTTGATAAATTTGAGGTTTCTCTTCTCATATTCCCCAAAGCTCATTCCATGGTAAGTTTCAAATGGTGTGCGCTCCTTCCCTTGGATCCACTCGCCTAGAGAAAACCATGGATTCATCAACACAGGATCTAGCATTGCGAGAACAGCTGGGGACAGGCTGGTGGGGCTATCTTTCAGCAGGAGCTTAGAAGAAGGAGTGAGAACATAACCTTCCTCGACTCCTTCCTGATTATCATGGATTTTGACTGTATCAAAGAAACCTGTATGCTCCAGTATGCGCATAAGGCGCTGCAGGAAATCTGCTTTTGATTCAGGAATGTTTAGGGCTGAAACCAGCTGTTGAAGGGTGATTGGTCGGTTGTTTTTCTGGATAACATCAGGTATGCCAAGCTGAAGAGCACATTTTAGTGACATTGATTCTATGAAGTAGTAGATATGTTTATAAAGGTGACACTGAGCCTTAAAAAGCTCACTGACTCCATGCCCTTGTTCTACATCCATCTTTATTTGCAGGTCTCGAACTTATTTGCTCTCAAAACTTTCTGACGCAGCTGGTTCTTATAATGCACTCTTGTTCTGTGCATCACGTGGATGGAAGGTTAACGAGGAAGTTTCATTGTGTCAGAAACTGCTACTTGAACAATTCAGACCGCCAAACTAACTTGATAGTTGGGTATTGCTAGGTAGTTTAAAAAAATAGGCGTAGAAAGAGAAAAAAGAAGATGGAAACAAAAGGGCAGGTTGAGCTAAAGAAATGGCTCTTGACTGAAAAAGTCAAAGATTGAAATCATGGATTTTCTTATTTCTTTGATCTGTTCTTTTCATCATTCTAAATTTGTAAAGGATGTTTAGTAAAGTTTCATCAGGCGGAAGAATCACTTGTGATACACGTACGTAACAAGACCATATAATCTTACAGATCTCCTAAAAACGTGTTTGCAAAGTCCACAATTTAGGCTTCAATTAGACGGGTTTTGTTTGATAACTTGACTAAGACGCAAGCATGAAAAAAAAACAAAGGAATAATCATTCAACAAGCTAAGTTTTTTTACCAACTCTTCGTGTTCCCAGTTATTTACATGGACAATACGAGGAATTACTAGAGAATAACGTTTCTTTATTCAAATATGGGAGTCTCCATTATCTTATTGATTTCTTATAGCAGCACAATTTGACTGCCAACGTTACTTGTAGCGTGTGCCGTGTGGTGTGGAGTTCCATTTCTCATTAATGATGATACCTACTCAGATGCAGCAAGGGATTAGACCTGGACCAAGTAACTTGGGAAACAAAATCACAACGTTTGCAGGAAAATAAATTCAGAGTTGCACGAGGTTGACTAGCAAGGAGTTGAGTCCCAAAATTCTCAATGAGGTTTTGTATTATGAAGATAAATTTTTTTAATCTCCACATAGTAAATATTAGAGAATAATATAAATCGTATTATGAGAGCTCATTTAAAAACTTAAGTTTGTAGGTGAGATGATTACTTGATATGATATCAGAGCTTTGTTGATCTAGCGGTCACGAGTTCGAATCTCATCATCCCTATTCTATTTGATTAAAATCAAGCACAAGGTAGGACGAGTTTGTGCAAGTTTCAAGCTCAAAATACTTTCACTTGAGGGGGTGCATTAGAAAATAATATAAATTATATTATAAAACTTCAACTAAAAACTTAAACTTTTAGATAAGATGATTTCTTGACAGAAAACTGGCCTGCAGATTTCGTGTGATTTTCTTGGAGATACAAGTGAAACAACAAATTAGCTTCGTTACAGAATTTCACCACCCCCATTAAGTCTGATGTTAATATTGCATTCCCTCTTTGAACTTTCATGGAAAGTTTAAGGCCATTGGGAAAGGTCTATCTTGTTCTCTTTGGCCATAACCAGACCAGGACTGAAGACAGAAATGTTTAGCCAACTGTGTTGTTAACGGTAAAAGTTTATGTTGTGGGGTTAGTGAGAATACAATAAAGAGAAGCAATGGACACAAAGCTGCCTTTTCCTCTGACAGAACAGCATCTTAATATTGGTGACTTACCAGACTGCTAAATTGCAGTATATTTTTCTAAGAACAACAGTATATTCTTTAATACATTTTATTTTTAAAAAATTAGGTTTTTTTTTTAATATTAATAAAAAATATTTTTATGTAAAATAAATATTTTTAGATAGTAATAATGATAGCATGTAGTGATATATCGGTAATGGTGTTCGATGTTATGGTAAAGTGGTAGTGATAATGATCACACGATGAAGCGGTAGTGATAGATTGTTGGTTGTAATAGAGAAGACGGTGAGATGGTGGTGATATTTGTCGTGAGATGAAAATGATGGTTGAAATACTTATATAATATTGTAAATGAATTTTTATTTATAAAATATTTTATGAGTCGCATATATTTTCTAGTCAATGAACTAAGTTTAAAAATTATTGTAAATCCTGTAAAACATTTTTAAGGAAAAAACACATGAAAATCTAAAATTTTCATAAAACAACCATGTAAAACCCTAATTATTTCATATTTTTATAAAAAATATATATGTCATTATTTGAATTCAAGATGTATTATACAGATCATAAATTTTCTTGTCATCACGTCACATCATTTAAAAACGGTGCAGATAGACACGCTCGTATATGAAATGAAAGCTTGAGCTATGGCCAAGCATGAATTTGATAAAATATGCAGCGGTTAGCTTGAGCTATGGCATAACATTAATTTTATGTCAGAATCATTCATAATTCTTAATACCATGAACAAGTCTTTCAAACTCAACTTCGAGGGATACGATTAATATTAGAAGTAATGCTTCTCAAGCAGGATACATGGATTTATTCAGCAATCATACTAGCTATATAGTTTACAATACTTAATTTATCCGGCCTAATCAAGGATAAACTTCAATTAGGGACCTTAAACCAAATAAGGATGTAATCTTGTAGTGACTGAAACCAGCCTCCAGGAACAGCCTTTCCCATTCCTCGACACTTCTCTCTTTTCCAGCAGCTACAACCATCATAAGCATGTCAAAAAGGAGCTTTGTTTCGGTTAATTCATGCTCATCTTTCTTCTCATTTATCACCACATCTACGATGATCACCTTTCCTCCCTTTCCTTTGCTTGAAATTGCTTCTTTGCATTTCTTCAGAATCTTCACGCAATCCTCATCACTCCAACCATGAAAGATTAACTGCGAAATATTGATCCAGCATAGTTAGCCGACTGAGAACGTTGGCCACAGTTAATTGTTTATGAAATATAATAAAAATGATCCAATGATCAAATTCATAGATGGAAGACTAGTGTTTAAGTTCAGAGAGCAGGCTATACCTTAAGTATGACGGCATCTGCAGAAGGGATATGCTGAAACATATCTCCTCCAACATATTTCAGGTTCTCAGTTCCTTCCAAGCTGGAAACGACCTGTGGAATCTCAAGGACTGTGCAATTCATATGAGGGAATGTCTCGGATATGATCCTGGCAAGTGATCCAGTGCCTCCTCCTACATCAACTATTGAATCCAACCCCTCAAAAATTGGCTTGCTGTCTTTGATAACAAAGTTCATCATCTGAGAATCACAGGCCATTGCTGCATTAAAAAGGCTGTTAAGTTCAGGATTTTGGGTATTGTAATCCCAAAATGCCATCCCATATGCCTGCTGAAATGCAGTAGGCTCACTCCCTCGAAACCAATCTCCCAAGGAATGCCATGGTGTCACAAATGCTGGATTAATCAATGACAGAAAGGGTGACAAGCAATTGGTGTTATCTTTGACAAGTAGCTGGGAAGGTGGTGTCAGAACATAGGCTTCTCCTCCTCCTCCTCCTCCTCCTCCTCCACCAGTAACAGCTTCTGTGGTGGCAAAGAAGCCTGAGTGCACCAGCATGCGCATGAGCCGGTACATGCAACTAGTTTTGTTCGGTGGAATGTGAAGTGCTGAAACCAATTCAGGAAGAGTGACGGGCCTGCCATGGTTGTGGATTATGTCTGGTATCCCCAGCTGAGCTGCACACATCAGTGACATAGAATTCAAGTAATTGAACATTTGGCCATACAAATGAGTTTGAGCTTGAAACAACCCAGTTGCTTTCTGCTCTTGAATGGGATCAAGAACATCGCAAATCCCGTCACTCCCAACAAATGTGTCTCTCACCATTTTGCCTTTGAGATGGTGGTAAGAATGTTGATAGAAACGGGAAATCTGACCCTATTTAAGGTGATCCAGCATCATTTACTTGACTTTACGTACCAAGTTGAAAAAAATAGAGTCAATAACTCTGTCACCTAAACAGGATGAACTACACGGAAAGAATGTCCTTGCCATTTGATTTTTAAATAGTGAGTCCCCGTTCCGAGTTGATCAGATTTTTAACCACAAGTCAAGAGAAGCTAAAATAATAAAGAAGAAAAGAGAAGTTATAGCCAGAGACCATTGAAAATTGAAATGTTTCTAAGTAAGCAAACACAGGGAAGTTTGCTGCCTGTCATGACTCATGACTTCATTGTTGTAACTTGTCAAACACGGAACCTATTCCTTTTCAACTGCAGTTACCTGGGACCTGATTGGTAGCTTAAAAAACAACGTAATGATGGCTATGGTTCAACAGAACATCTGACTATATATATTTATTGAAGTCACAATTAATGTGAACCAAACCATCGATATATAGATGAAATATATATCATACTCCTGTCGTTTTTTGTAGCCATTTTTACATTTTGATAATTTTTTTTTAATAACAATCAATAAACCATTTCTTACTCAAACTAACCGGTGCATATTTTATCATATATATTCGTGGTTGACCATAGCTCAAGCTTTCATACACAGGCGTGTCTGTGTCCGCGTTTCAAAAGGATGTAATGTGATAGATAAAAATTTACAATTTACGCAATAGATCTTGAGTTCGAATTAAAAAAAAAATATATCTTATATAAAAATTTAAAACAATTAAAATTTTATTTACCAACAAAATATGTTTTACACGATACCAGGTTTTCTTGTCTGAAAAAAGTGTCGGTGTGCACCGACTGACTTCCCGGTCTTTTCATGCATGGTTTTAGGGCCGACTTGACCGTCGTTGCTTTCTTGAATCCCAGTTATTTTGAAAGAATACCTTTCCGAACCATACGAAGAATTATTTTTTTTGAAAATATATGCTTCTATGATGTGATGGATGCATGGTTTTCCTATCGATCGTGTACTTTGAATTTGTCTTGCTCCCTCCGTAAGTTGAACAATGACTCGTCTGTCTTTGGCGAAAATCCGTTTCAACGATCAATTTTTATTTATAAAACACGTTCCTTTTCTATTAAGGTAAACTTTCTTGCATTTAATATTAATCAAGAAAATTAGAGCACCAAATATTAAAATGGGACAATTCAAGTTGTTAAGACTGGAACGTATGAGACTCAAGTGTTGCTAAAGGTGAAATGAAAGTTGGGTTGTTTTCTGTAGTCTAAGGTACTTTGCTCTTTTTTTTTTATTTTTTTTTTCGTTTTTTTTTACCGAAAAATAAAAAAAAAACATTAGTCACTATGCATGGTGATGTAGGCGTAGAATCTTATAGGTCTAACCAGTAGGTTATGCATTTGTTATTTGTAGGATTTTTAGACTCGTTCGTTTATAGACTATGAAATAAAGTTTTAAGTCTAAGAGGTGTATTTGCACTAAATGAGTACCCTAAAATTCATAACTTTTAATTTAATTATTATATTATATTAATTATATTTTATTTTTGAAAAGGTTACCGGATTAGTTATATAGAAGGGTTGTGATTGGTGGAGCTCTAAAAAATTCCTAAATTAGATTATATGGTGTTATATGATGTGATTTGAGTAAGTTGTTTTCTAGATTTGTAGCTTAATTTTGAATTTTATGTTATCTTTTCTATTTGATATAGAATTGTGACTTTCTTGCTTTTTAAATGTCAATATTTAGTCTATTGAAAGAATTATAAATATTGTTTTAAAGAGATGGATTATATTATTACAAAAAAAATCAAGAAATTCTATCTTTTTTTAATTATTGTTTTCTTGTATTATTCCTACTACTAAATTAAAGTGTACACCAAAATTTATGGTAAAACCTTAATTACTTGCAAAAACAGTTCCAATCAGGGGTACCCAAGGCCAATTAAGAGTGTAGTTACAACAATTATAAAATGAGTAACCAACTTGTACTTGTATCATCCTGTAGAATTGGCAGATAGCCAATACAGTATTCTGTGCACTGTAACATTGCACACCATCGTCTTCATCATCACAGAAGAGGAAGAGACAACCTGTGTATGCACGCAATGAGAAAGTGAAGAGCCATTTTCATCTCTATAAATACCTGCAGAAGAACGAACGATGAGGGGGAAGAAAGAAACAGAAAACAAAGAAAAAACATAAATTTTGACCAACAGTTTGTGCAAACCACGCAAAGCCATAATCCAGTGTTCTTCTTCCATGCTGCCGACAGGTTAATAACTTCTTCTTTCTTAGCGTCGTCAGGTTCAGTTCTTCTACTTCCCCAACACCAGCAGCCTTAACAATGGTTTCTTCCCCCATTGTCGGCAAAAATACTAGCCTTTTCTTCCCCTCAAATGATAGTTTCAACATTGTCCTCTCCACCCAACAACCATTTCTCTACATCCAACAACCCATTCTGCTTCATCAGGCCACCAACAATAATTATGAGGCCAACGTGACAACCAACAATAGGCCTTCTTCATTGTTGACCAACAACAACTTGTAACTCACCGTAGACGACTAGCAACAGGTCCAACCTAAACCCAACATTTGTAAAATTATATTGTAAAGTATACCATAGATATTAAAGTACAATACATGCAGTGTAAAAATTCAAACATTAGAACAATGAGTTTTTTTGATCCAATTAGGCAGAGACTCTTTCACAATCAGACAACGATGCAGATTAACTTAGATAGGGTGCACTGGAGGTGATGTGTCTTCCCATTGCACAACAAGTCCCCTTACCGAACTCTCATAGACCATTAGGTTTCATAATGACCTTAATATTTAATAGAAACTCCTCAAAATTATAATCATAATTTTATGGTTATAAAAACCTTTTTTCCATGCACTCCTCCCTTCCCTGGGGATGGCGGCGCACGAAGCAAAAAAATCAGTCGTCACGACAACGAATATGATAATGTTATTTGGTAGAAAAACAAATAAATATTCAAGCTTTTTAAAAAAACAAATATGAAGAACCCAAGGTGTAAAACAAAAGGCCTATGCATGCATTTAATTAAATACATTATGAGCCATTTGGGCCAATAAAAACAAAAAAAAAAGTGTTAACATGTCTATTTTATTCGTCTGATTGTATGCAGAATATGTTTTTTATAAGACAAAATAATTAATATGTAAATTTTATTAGCATTTTTGTTTACATCAAGTAAAAACTATTACTGTAAATCAAAAATTTAATGTTTATATATAATAAATATAGTAAAGATCAAATGCATTAATAGAAACATATAAGATTTCAGGGTAATTTTTAACGTAGCTAAAGAATGAAATAATGTTGCAATTGCTAAGCAATTTGATTACTGTATACTAATTTTTAGAAATAAAAATTAAATAAAAAAATAAAAAGTAAAAAAAATATTACAAGAAAATCAAGATAAGAAAAAAATAGTGATAAGTAAGTGAGCTGTAAAATAATAAAAATTGCAAGTATATAGAGATAAACAAATACAAGAAAAATTTGTTTTGTTTTAAAACAAAAAATCATAATTTTACCATCACCTCAATTCTGATAGAGCAAAAAAAAAGATTCATAAAATTTATAAAAATTTATCTTTAATTTTTTTTCCACCCATTCTACTTTCCCATTTTTTTCACATGCACTCCTGCTCTTTTAGTAACCCCAAGCTTTATTGTACTTATTAATATTTCCATTTTACATTGCGTCCATGGGAAGGTAGCCACTTCTTAATGCTAAATTATGAGAGAGAGCCTATCAACACGAGAATTTACTAGTGATCAAACACTTGTATATGAATTATGGTGCATAGTAATTTTCAAGATTGGGAAACCACTTCCATTATTCTTTTTTTTATTTTTTATCTAATTAGCATTAGTTGGATGATAAGTGATGAATAAAAATATTTATTTTTCACTTTACTTAGAAATAGATAAAAATTACAATTTAAATAAGCATATTCCGTAACACCACAAACTGAGATAAATATGATTGAAAGACATGGGAGGGTAGTGAATAAATCCTCGAGAAGAAGTATCATAAGAGAAAAACAAAAATGGTCATATGGATACAAGCAGGCCCATTGGGGCATTATAATAAGTGGGCTCCAAATCTTCTTTTCATTTTCAGTGTGAAAGCCCAAACCGTTTTTAACAGCCCAATAAATACACGCACAAACAAAAATCAAAACGAAAACAAATATTGAAACTTTCCTTGAGCCAGGCACTCTCTTTGTCGCCCCAAACTCAGTACCTGGGAAACCAGTTCGATCTCTCAAGTTAGATTTCATTTCATTTGAATTATCTTTTCATTTCATACAATGGAATCATTCAAATGATGTTTTTTTTTTTTTTTTTTTTTTTTGTATTTCTATTGGATCTCTTAAATAGTTTTTAGAATTTGCTGTTGATGAATAAATAATTTCTGGGTCTCTATTGTTTGTGTCAATTCATATCTTTGTTAATCATATTCTTCGAACTGCTTAAAATCATTTAGATCTGCATTTATTAGTTAAAACACATTAATTCGAGTAACATTTGAGTCTGTTTAAGATTTGAATTGCCTTTCATTTTCTATTTCATTTCTGGGTTTATATCAAATTGTTTATTTACGATGATTAAATACACCCACCCACCCACACACACACATGCACATATTCATACATATAAATTAGTGGCGAAATCTGATAATTTCTGAAAGCTCCTTGTAAAGAAAGTAAAGTTTAGTATACATTTTGCTGATTTAACTTCGTTGTATTAATGTAGGTTGAGTTATAGTGATTGTTTGTAACATGTCATCAGTGCAAGACCCGTTTTATATTGTGAAAGAGGAGATTCAAGAATCTGTAAGTTTTTCTTGTTTAAGATTTTGAGGTTGATGGGTTGTTTTGTTAGGTCCATGAGTGTCTAAATTCGACTAAGCCTGTTGTCGTAATATTTTTGGGGCTCCCCTTTGTTAGATTGACAAGTTGCAATCTTCTTTTCACCAATGGGAACGGATTTCTTGTGATACGGGAGCACAAGTGCATCTTACAAAGGATCTGCTTGCTGCTTGTGAGAGCATTGAGTGGCAGGTATTATAACTTACAGTTTTGTACTTGGAGCTGTTTCTGTTGAAAATTTTAGTGATTTTCCCCCCTGTTTAATTTGCGATGTAGATGGGTGAGTTTGGCAAAATCATGAGCTAAGACACTTGTTTCTCTGTTTGTTCTTAATACCTACAGAAGAATTTTATTAACAATAAAATAAATTCTCATTAAAAAATTGATCATTAATCTTCCAAGCAGCTAAGTTAGCTACATGTTTCACATGAGTTTTTGTATTTAGTCTAATATGATTCCTGTATGCATCTGATGAAGATTTATTTTGATAGGAAGGTGGATGAATTGGACAAAGCAATTTCTGTAGCAGCTAGAGATCCTTCTTGGTATGGCATTGATGAAGCAGAACTTGAAATACGAAGGAGATGGACCAGCACTGCTCGCACTCAGGTACCATGTCAATTGCATCTTTCTTTTTCAGGGTATCACTTTATTATAACTGAAAGGTTTCTGTAATATGAAAGTATTCCTCATTTTTATTTTAAAAAATGTCTATGACAAACTTTCTCCCAGTATCATGATTATCGTAATAACTGAATTGTGTATCTAATACATGTCATTTATGTTTTGTAATGAATATTTGGAAGTGTAATAGATAGTAAGCTGTAAGCTGTAATTTTTCTATTTGCATTCCCCAATGGATTGTGTTGCTGTATTAGGTGGGTAATGCGAGGAAAGCAGTAGTAGCTGGAAGAGAGGTGAATATTAGTGTGCGCAGAGAATTAATGAGGATGCCTAATTCTCAACAGACTGACAAATCCAATCAGTATACTCAAGATAATGATGATCTTATACAATCCGAATCAGATAGACAAGTGCTTCTTATAAAGTAAAGTGTTTTAACTCCCTACTTTATTCCTTGAGATGAATTTGTTGTTAATGTGCATTGCCTCAATAGATGTTTACATATACAAATATTTCCTTATACGAGTTATTTTTTTATATTCGGATATTTGTGTATTCAATCTAATGGCGAGCAGTGGCTGTTTTCGTAATGCAATATTTTCCTTCATTAAGTTAGGGGGCGCTTCCACAGCTAGAGCCTAGAGTAGACAATTTATGGAGTTAGCTGCTGCATGGTTGAAAATATTAGGGGTGGATTGGTATAGCTTAACTTCAGGATAGTCTTTGAGATTTTCATATATCTCTTAATCACTTTTTGCCCATTTTGCCTTTGTATTGTATGGTGGATGCAGGCAACAGGATGAGGAGTTGGATGAGCTTAGTGCTAGTGTGGAGAGAATTGGAGGTGTTGGCCTTACCATACATGAAGAACTCCTTGCACAGGTTAGGATATTGTAGGTTGATGCTCCTTGTATTTATTATACCCCCAACTCCCCTCCGGAAGCTTGCGCAGATGTTGTAGATTTGGAATTAACTTTGAAACTAGTCGAGTTAGATATTGCTTAATTTTGGGACTTAATCTGTCCTTGGTGCTTCAGGAAAAGATCATAGATGATTTGGGTATGGAAATGGACAGTACATCGAATCGACTTGATTTTGTTCAGGTGATTTTCTTTCAGTGGCTATGTGTCAAATACCACTTTTCTACTCTTTTAAATGATATGATATCTCCAATTCTTTTTCCTTTTCTTTCCTTCACTTGCAGAAAAAAGTTGCCATGGTCATGAAGAAAGCCAGCGCAAAGGGGCAACTTATGATGATTTTGTTTTTGGTAGTTTTGTTCATCATCTTATTTGTTCTGGTCTTCTTGACCTAATCTATGGAAAAACCAATCTGAAAATGTCCATACATAAGATACAGATGTCATCTATGGGAGTAAGCATGAGGGTGACAAAGGAATATATAAGAATTGATGGGGGGCTGAAATGCCATCTGAAACTAAGAACGTGAAGTGTTTAGAGTTTTTAACCGCTTTGGACTTGTTGGGATTTGGTTTTGAGCACTTTCGAGTTATAAATACCATATATGAAAGGTTCATATAATTCTGACCCTCATTGTATGTGATTTTTGTTCTGATGGTCTGTGTCAGAAACTTTGCGCGCATGAAGTTAGATTTTTCTACTAGATGATTTTTCTATTTTGGACAGAATCTGTTTCCAAGCCTTTATGTAAAACTCCTCTCGTGACATAAAAGTACAATTATGCATATTCTTCTCGTTCCATTCTGTTTCCTGTCATTGCAACATGACCTTGAAATCATAAGATTGGATTGAACCCTTCTTCCGTTCACCCCAAAGTTAACTAAGAAATGTAATCATCTAGTAGTTGATCCAGTGGTTAGTGCAGTAGGTGATCCAGTGGTTAGTGTTTGAAATTAAAGAGTTTGCTCTTTTTGTTAGGTTCGAGTTATGTAGCTGCTAATATGATAACCACTATAGATTAATTTATATAATTATTAGCTGTTAATATGATAACCATTAAAGATTAATTTATATAATTATTAATTTTAAAATTTATGGGATTAGTTAAGATGACAGTAAGTTGGGTGACACCCAACTTAATAAAAAAGAAACAAAAGAAATGAGTTATTTATAGGGGCAAACTTGTACGCCTATTGCATAGGAAAGCTTGACAACAAGAAGTTTGTTTTGACCATGGTAGCAGGGTGGAATGGATAGGGGAAAGAATATGTGAGAGAGAGTGGATGGGTGGAAGAGTTATTATAACATCAAGTTGTTTGATTAACGAATGATGGTCAATTGACTCTATTCATCGAAAAGGTTATCATTAGAAATTATATAGGAAAGGATTGGAGTAAATCCACTTAAATCAAGAGCATTGAAAATTATAAAAGAAATATACAACTTTTCTAAACTTTGAATTATTTTTTTATTTCTTAAAATTCTTATTTTCCCAAAAAAATTTCGTGCCAGGATTTTTATTTTGATTTTATTCAAAAACATGTTAGAATTTATTTTTTATATCAATTTTGATTTTATTTTATTTTATTTCTTAACATTATGAGTTGTTTTTTAATCAACAAAGTTAAAGTTAAATCGGGTAATATTCATACAATTTAATTTCTTCTCAAGAAAAAATATTAGTAATATTAGAATGTTTCTTTTATATATATTTTTTAAAATAAACTGATTTACGGTCGTAGGTTAATAATTTAGTTAAGTCTATTTGTTGTTGTTATCTTTTTTATTATTTAATTACAATAAAATTAATTTATTTTACTTATTTAATCCAATTAAATCTATAATATGAATTACAAAATTTATTTATTTTCTTACAAAAATTATATTTACATCACATCAGCATTATTTTTTATTGAAAAAATTGGGTTTGTGGTGGGGCAGATCCATACACTAGTGTCTTTTTGAAAGTCAATTTAATGTTGTTTTATAAGTATTTTTTTTTAAATACATTAACATTATGTTTTTTTTTTTTAAAAAAAATATTTTTGATATTAACACATCAAAATAATTTATAAGTTTTAAATTTTTTTAATTTAAAATTAAAAATAAAAAAATTTCAATTTATTTTAAAAACAATTATAAAAACAACTAATACTATATTTTAAAAATTCTGTCTATCTTTAGAAAAAGCTCTCCCATTTTTTCTTAGAACGAAAAAAATAATAATAAAAGTTGTGAAAGCCAAAGCACATGATTTGTTTTTAAAAAGGAAATAATAATAATTTCTCATGGACCTAAAGAAATAAATAATAATTCAGAAATGAATTCCTCCTTCCCCTCTGAACTTGCTGTTTCGCAGCAGCAACATCAGCAGCCATTTTATCGTCTTCGCCAAGAAATTCTCTATTACATAACCCACGGTTCTATAAGAAGACCAAAGACAGAGATCGATCTGTGCTCTTGTAATAAAAGCTAAAGAAAATTGCAGAATCAGATCTCGGAAGAACACAAGAAAACGAGTTATTATGGTGTTGCCATTATTGAAGTTAGGGACTTTAGCCTTGAAAACATTGAGTAAACCTTTGGCCAGCAAGCTCAAACAACAGGCTGCTCTTCACCCCAAGTTTCGTCAGTTCATCATCAACATTGCTCAGGTACTCATTATACCCATACATTTGACTTGATCTTTCTTTTAATCAAATGGGTTTTGGTGATTTATATTGTTTTTCCCTTTAGAGGCGAGAAAAAGATTGAAACTTTGATTGTGATTGTTTGAATTGAATTACCAGACTAATCATCGGATTACAACAAGAACGCAAAGAAGAATATATGGTCATGCAACTGATGTTGAGATAAGGCCCTTGAATGAAGAAAAAGCTGTCCAGGCTGCTGTTGATCTCATCGGGGAAGTCTTCGTTTTCACGGTATTGTTTTTCAATCCCAAGTCTCTCTTCTTGATGTTTGAAGAATTTGTTCTGAGTCCCTTAGTTTTGCTCTCTTAATGTCTGAATTTGTTGATACCCAGAAACTTTACTTGTCCTGTACAATTTGCAATGTCTTTTGTGCTGTGTAAATTGTGGGTCTGTGTGCTTATGATTGTTTTTGTCCTTGCATTTAGAGAAAGAGGGAGAATAATGTAGCAAATTTGGTGCCTTTTTAGTTGGCAAAGCTAATTCAACTGATTAAAACTGTGTTCCAAATTGTCAAGAAATCAGTTTTATGTACAAGTTTAGAGACTTTCCTATGCGGAAATGTTACTGTATATTTGAAGTTTCGAAAGAAAAATGTTAACTAATAAGAAATATTATTAGTTTTAGATTGCGGCGTTGAATTCTGTTATAAAGGAAAATTGGTTTTTCTGATGAATGTAAATGAAACTCTTATGCGTAACTTGAATCTTGATGGATTTCTGAGGTTTTCACTCCATCTGCAAGACTAAATAGATGGGAGAGTGGTGATATTTACATACGTACACAATATAGTATGCAGAGTGGCCCTTTTAGGTCATCAGTAGTGGAGGAGACTCTTGGGCTTGATCTATCTTCTACTGGATAAGGCAAGCATAGGATAGACCCAGAGATAAATAGTTGTATTCTGACTTGAGACCTGACATGATGTATGAAAAACACTTCTGAAGGAAATCAGCCATCCACGGATTTTATCTTTTGATTCTGTGAACTAAGCTTAACATATGTTAACTGTTGAAACTAATAAGAAACTCTTATGCCATTCTTAAGATTAATTTTGAGTTAGATATGCCCTTAATAGAGGCACTGAGTTGGGACCACCCGCAACTAAGGGTGTGTTTGGTATTGCTTTTGCTTTTGTGGTTGAGGTTTTAAAAAAGCAGTTTCATGAAAAGCACTTTAGCTGTGGTTCAAAATAAGTTTTGAAGTGTTTGGTTAAACCTGTGGTTGAGTTTGAGGTTGATAAAAATCAGTTTCGTGTATTTGGTTAACATGCCTTTTATATTGATGTCAACTTGTGAAATTACTTTAAAGTATATATATATATATATATATATATTGTTTTTTAAATATTTAATAATTATAATAATAAAATATAATTAATAATTCAAGTAAATTAGACAATTGTTTTTATTCTCCCATCAAACTACTTGTAATTTTATCACGAACTAAATCCATATGTGAAGGCCTCTGCGATCCCGGAATAACATATAGTAAAATATCATCTGAAACAAAATTAGGATTATAAGACAAATTATATTATGATATCCTTCTAATATATTTATTTATATTTTAATTAATTTTTAAATTATTTTAATATTAAAAATATATTTTTTATATAAAAAAAACTTTTAACTGCCCAGCCCCCCTCCCTCTCTCAGCCACACACACCCCCCGACCTGGACTTTGAAATCACTAAGGCAATAAAAAAAACACCCCATCCTAGTGTTTCATTAATATGGTTTACTGCAAGAATTCAAAAGGCAAGAATTCAAAAGGCAAGAAAAGCAGCTAAAGAGTGCTTTGCTTGCGCCGGCGATTTATAAGGATTTAATACGTGGGGCCTAGTTAAATTTCAGCTTTTAACATTTTACCAAACACTAGGAGAGGAAGCTTTTTTGCAACCGGAGTTGCACCACAAAAACAAACACCTTCTAAATTGTGGCTGTATAGCTCACTGCATGAATTCCTGAGCTCTCCAAATAGAGTTCCCCTTTTCACCTTAGGGAATATTTACCTTGAGAACAAAACAGGGGCAAAACACATCAACAGACCTGCCATTTACATCTGGCTGAATTTCTTACTCCATCAATATGATTGTAGAAAGGGGAACCGGTAACACTAATTCAATGTTCTCTAATTGCTTAGGACAATTTGGTTTGGATTTAGGAGATGGTGGAGTTCTTTGACACCATGTTACATGTACTAAATGCATGGAAAAAAAATGAATCTGATATATTTTACATGCTAATTTCACTATAAGACATCTATGAAGATTATTTGGGGTTACAATTACTTAGGTGCTCCATTTTTCAACATGAATAGGTGGCAGGAGCTGCTGTCATTTTTGAGGTGCAGAGAAGTGCTAAATCAGAAACCAGAAAAGAGGAAAAGCGAAAGCAAGAATTGGAGGTAAAAATTTTCTGACATTAAATCTCTTTGCTAATGTTGTTTCTTAGGTCCACCTTGGAATGATTATATTTACCTTATGCTGAAGCTGTTTGATAAGATTCTTTGGATGTCATTAGACATGATATAGTTGTGCATGGAATAGTTTAGCAACTGCTGCCATGTGCAGAGCTCCTGTTCTTCATCGTCCTTCCCTTTTGGTAATGAAGTATTTTCTTCTTCATCTGTTATCATAGCATACTAAACAAGGGTTATATATATATTTTCTGGGCATAAGGAGCTGAATTTAATGAACATTGATTCTGGGATGTTTTCACTGGCCCAACAAGATGACGAAACTTCCGCGGGGTATCTCTTGAAGAATTTTAGTTTCACACTTGTGTGTCAATATGACAGAAGCATAGTACGAAAAAAAGAGGAGGGGAGATATAGATCCTTGATAGATTATGGTCCTATACATTTTGGCGTTTCCAATCCAATGGACTTGCCAGATTAGAAAAGGTGTTTCTTTAAAATATTGTAATGCCCATGATAGGGTAGTTTGTTTGCAATTTGACGGTTGGTGCTATGATTTTCATGAAGATGTGAGCCATAAGTGTACATGGTGCCCAAATTTCAAGAGAAGTGCTGAACTGATTTTTGGTCAATTAATGTAAAAGGAAATTGCAATAGTGTGAAGTGATAGTGTTTGAATAATCAATAATAGCATATTATCAAATTGATAAATGGCATTTATTTCCAGTATCCCCAGTTCATGGACACTGTTATTCACTTTGTTTAGGCAATGAAGCAAAGAGATGAAGACTTGGCAAAAGAAGTGGAACTTTTAAAACACAAACTACAAGAAATTGAGCAGCTTGCCAAGGGACGAGGACTTGGTGGTGTTTTCCAGTTCAAACATTCAGCCGCAGATGAAGGAAAAACAGCAAAATCATAGTAGTTTAGTATTCGTTTTTGTATTTTGAAACTGTTTTTGAAAAATTTAAAGTTTTTTTTTTTCAAACTAATTATTTTTTGGTATTTTCAGATTGTTTTGATGTGCTGATATTAAAAAAAACAAATTTACAAAAAAAATTTATTTTGACAAAAACACTTCAAAAAATAATTGTTGCAGTTTCTAATTATGCAGCCAATTAAACGGCACAATTTCTAATTCATTCAAGGGCTCTCCTTGCTAGTGAGAATTATTATTAGTAGTAGTAGAATTGTTATTTTTTCCTTGGATCATATTTTCAGAATGATTCTGACTTCGACTGCTTCATTCATAACAATTACCATCGAAGTCAGAGGTCTGCCAATAAACCATAATTGTTGGAAGGTTGTATCATATTTGTACAAAAACGTCATTAGCATGCTTATCTGCTAAGAGTTTGATACGGTGTGAAAAGTCTTGAGATTTGCATTGCAAAACTCGAGTTTGAGTAGGACATGGTCATATTGTAAAAGTTTGGGATAGTCGAGGTTTTACTCGTTTCATCTAGATCTGCAAAGAGTGTCTAAAAAAGGTGGGATTTTCTCGAATCTAAAAAAAATATTTATCTGCCAGACTAGACAGTAAGCTAAGGAGTTAGATTGATATTTTTTTTCTTAAAAAATGATGTTCGAAAAAATATTTAAGAATTTTTTTTTAAGAGCTTGTAAAAACATCCGATCTAATCTAGACTCTTTAAAATCCTGGTCAAGTTATAAAATTAGAATAACTTGATAAAACTATGGATCCATGTTTTTATTTTAAAAAAAATAATATTAAATGATAAAATCAAGATGAAAATAATTTTAATAATAATAATATCAATTAATGTTAATTTTTTAAATCTGTAACTTGTATCATTAGACTAAAAATACTGAGGAAAACCCATGAACCTCAATCTCCAACCAAATAAATATTGAATCTCTAACCAATCAAATATTACATGTAGAAATGAAAGAAAAAAACTATACAAAAGGATTCAAATTAAAAATTAAAAATTAAAAAAAAAAGGATTAGCATTATAATAAAAAATAAATTAGAGGACAACTAAAATTTCTTGATTGAAGGGTGAAAATTGAACAAATTTAACATTAAAGAATGAAATTGGAAAAAAAAAATTAAACTATACAAAATGATCCAAATTAACAATTAGAAGAATAAGGATAAACATGGAAATGAGAATTAGATTCTAGGAATTGTTTTAATAAATGTTGAAATTTAAAAGAAACCATATTGACAAAAGAACAATTAAAAAAAAAGGATCAAAATTGAAAAATAAATACATTAGAAGACCACTACAAAAATTGGACTGAAGAGTGAAATTAAAAAAAAATCAACTTATCAAAATGATCAACAACAAAATGAAACAAATGATGACTTAAAATTTTGCATCACCAACACGAATACTGAGGGAAGAAAGATAAAAGAGGGAAGAAAGAAAGAAAGTGTCGCTAGCATCGCTCCATTACTGACACGAGTAGCCGTAAAATTACCTGCAAGGTCGTGGCTCAGTGGTGTTGGGGAGCGCCCTCCTTTTTTCGAACGCCAGTTCGAGTCCCAGTGGGAGTGGGGTTGGATGACTCCTCCCCTCATGTCCCCCTGGATCCTTTCTTGCGTGGTATGCCTGTCATCCCCGCAGTGCTTTACATGCTCACTGAGCTTTCAGGATATTCAGTATGCCCGGGGAATAGTCGAGGTACGCGTAAGCTGGCCCGGACACCCTGGTTAAAAAAAAAAAAAAAAAAACAACGAGACATTTCCAATAACACACACAAAAAAGAGATTTTAGGCTCCAAGAGGGGCTACACATGTCACTCAAAGAGGTGGGCCCCTTCCACTTGCTAGCAAGTGTGTTGCACGCATTAGTCATTTTTATTTTCTTAATTATATTTATTAACAAGAACTAAGTAAACAGAGAAAAATCATTATTCCGCTTCTCGTAAAATATTGAGATTTATTTAACAACAGAAAACCAAAATAAATTATGAAAACAATATTTTTTTACTGTATTTTTCAATTTAGTTTCTTAACATTAGATTTATTAGATTTATTGAGAATTGAATTTCATAATTTATTTTGGTCTGCTATTGTTGAATATTATCCTTTATAAAGGTTATCACAATTTTATTAATTGAGTTGATCTAATATATTATCATTTCAATATTAAAAATAAATATATTGTCTTAATTTTTTTTAGTTGAACCTTGTAATTTTATTGTCCAGGTTGACTTGCCAAGTTGACCAGATTACACCCTATTAATCTATACATGACTTAAATTCTTTTCCCTTCTTGAAAACACATTAGTAAATGCTTGGAGATTTTTTTTAATTTTTTTTTGACTTGATCCTCTACGTACACCGCTAAATGATCTAGTATTAATTATTATTGGTAGGAATAGAAATGAAAAATGGATCGTCGAAACCATATTGAAGCTACGTCGTCACCATGCATCGCTGTGAAAAGAAGCTTCTTTCAAGATGATTTCAATGGCCCCAAGGAATTATGCCATTGAAAGTCCGCCGAAGACTCGCTCACCTCCATTATGTGACGACCTTCCTCACGCTTTTGCACTTGTGTTACACGCTCAATTTAATTTTTTCTCTTCATTCAATTTCGATCCTGCTTCTTTTATAAAACTTAAATTCGACCCTGAATTTCATCGCACCCAAGCTCGATGAAGGTCAAACTAAAGAAAACATAAAGGAAGGGGAAAAAAAGAAGATAAAAAATGGCCCAACTAGATTAGCACATTGCAATCATATCTATATGAATATTAAGTATATTATGATAAATCAGAGGAACTCCTGTAAAATTTTTATGTTTAAAAATGCAATGCTTCAAATAAAAAAAATGAATGTTCAAACATCATCATTTGTTTTTTTAATCAGATCGTATCTTAACTGGTCGATCAGATCGCAGTTGTTTTTAGAAAATATGTTTGCGATTGCGAGGAACGCGCGGGTAATAGAACTTTCTTCTGATTGAAAGGGCCCTGGAAAGCTTTAGCAGGAAATGGATGTTATCTTGTCTGGTTCTGTGAGAATAAATGCCATGCCTTGTCGGTACAAGCTGGCTTATGTCATTAATCTTTTTCCTTGTTTTCCTGCGCAGTGAGATGATTTTTCCACTTCCTAAATCTGGAGAGCTACCTGATTTTCAATTAATTATCTCATTTAAAAATTTAAATTATTAAATGAGAAATTATAATATAATTTATATTATTTTCTAATATATTCATTTTAAATAAAAGTTCTTTGGACTTGAAATTTGCACAGGCTCACACTACTTTATGCTTGATTTTTATCAAATAAAATGAGGGTGGTGAGATTCTAACTTGTACCCGCTAGGTCAACAAGATTCTGATACCATATCAAGAAATCATCTCATCTAAAAACTTAAACTTAAATTATTAGATAAAACCCAAAAATATAATTTATATTCTATCATTTTCAGTAAAACAAATTCTAACAGCTTTGCATGAAATGCCCGTGGACACTGTAAACAAAACTAGGATACACTATTATCAACCTTCCCGATCACTGGCTTCTTATCTGCTATCACGAAAGATTATCAGAACATGAATTTTGAAGCTTCTTTTCTCCGACGAACTATCCGGCTCCGGTGAATTCACAGGCATGGCAGAGAAAATGAAGAAACTCTCGCCGCCATGATTATTACAAATTGTCTCCGTTTTGGTATCTTATCCCAGTAAATTCTGAATAAGATACCGACCAAATTTATTGGCACAAGATGCTGATCGTCTACAGTAGATAGATCTTGCTGTGATCAAGCACCTTTTAAAATTCTACAGCCATCACGATAGGAATCAGCGGATGATAGTGGACGTGCCCTTTATGCCTTTCTTACAATACTCATCTTTCTCTTTCTCACCCTCCACGAAGAGAGTTGGCTGGCTTATGGCTTTTATTTTTCTCCCTTTCATGTTACATAAAAGTTAGTGTCGTTGGTTTCTTCCATGATTGACCAATAAAGTTTGTCTTGCCAACGTTGAAATCAGTGCACACCAAGATGTTGATAAGTTAGTGAGTATATTAGTTTATCATAACAATTTAAAACAATTTAGTTTATAAGAATTCAATGTTATAGATCATGGTAAACTTGCAAACAACACATAATACCATATAAAGATTGTAACGTGCATCAGCATGGTCTTGGCCTAGTGGTCAAGAATGACTTCTCCCTTCCTCTCACCCCAGGTTCAAGCCTTGCCAGGCACGCCTGTCACCCCCGCGGTGCCTTACATGCTCATTGGATTTGCAGGATGTTCAGCTGGCCCGAACACCCCGGGTATTAAAAAAAAAGAAAAAGATTGTAACATGCATACTATGTATATACCGAAACTAGCAATGATGCATATTAACGTTTGTATGAAAATTATTCTTTATACATGTGAATATGTGTCAAAATAATCTAATTTATTTGTTGTCTAAATCCTTGACAACATGAACAACAAGTCTAATTTTATAGTTATCATTAGTACATCCAATTTTCATCTTTTTTTTTAATTTTTATGATCCACTTATGACCTAATGGTTTATTTCTCGGCAGAAGATCTTGTGGTTCTCATGTATGATTATTCATAATGAATTTTATTTTAATGTTAAGTACCTTTTTCTAATAAAAAGGTTTGAGACAAGATATTGCCTCATTATAGGTCCTAAATTTATTTTCTAACAAATAGGCTATAAAATTGGACCAAATATTGTGATTGTTTTTTGTCTTTTACTCATTTAAGACCTCAACTTCATCATCTTATAGTTTATGATGACTGCTTAAGTTAGCCTCAATCGTTCTCTTAAATGAATGGTTATCATATGCTATTTTTAATGGAAATATATCTTCAAATAGAGTAAAATTTTGTTGATTCCATTATAATATTAGGATTAATATCTTCAATACTCGACTTAGCATGATAAATTAATATATATTACTATTGTAAGCATATCTAATAAAAATACAATCCACAATTCTAGGTCTTATCTTTATCTTTTAAGGATCAAATATTACCACATTTGCAAGTTACCCTTATGTTTTATTGTATTTGTAGGAAGATATTTTATCTTTTCACAATTTATATGGTGTGTTTTCAAAAACTTTATCGGGTACTTTGTTATGTATAGAAATAAAACCATAACAAATTATGAAGCCTAGTTTTCTATCAATAAAATGTTGAATGACTGAATTAGAAAAAAAATATTTTTTTCTTTTAAAAAGCTTGAGTTAACCATGTTAAATTTCCAAACCAATGACCTAAATCATGATATTAAGATAAACTCAAAGAAAGTAATTCAAAATAAATTATGAAATTCAACCCTTAATAAATCCAATATTAAAATATTGAATTGAAAAAAAAACTAAATTGAAAAAATACCATTATAATAGTTTCCCTCCTTAATTAGTGTTTGTTATTATATTATTGACACACACTATAATGTGGGTCTAAAGAAAACTTTTCAATATAAAAAAATCTCTAAGCATGACTAATATTTTTTTCTAGTAAAAGAAAAAAAAATAAAACATGTGAGAATTGATTCATTATGACCGGGTCACTTTGACGAGTTCAAAGACAATGTATATGACCTACAAAAACATATATTGACTCAAAATAAATATTTAATACACAAATTTTTATATATAAATATTGAGATGACAACATATTAGATCAATTCAATTCAATATAATTGAACTTGCCAATTTGTAAATCAAGTTATGAGACAATAATAACCTCATACAAAATAAATTAAAATAAATTATAAAATCTAATTTCCAATAAAGTCAATGTGAAGGATGAAACTGAGAAAATCAATTAAAAAAGATAAAAATTGTTTTGACCCAAATCAACCTTAATCAACCTAATAAACTCACGACTCGAGTCATGAGATTAAGATAACCTAAGAAGAAGAAAAATTAAAAAATTATGAAGTTCAATACCAATCAAGCCAATTTTTAAAAATGGAATTGAAAAAAAGTTTATTAGAAAAGGAAAAAAAAACTTGAGTTAACCTGCTAAACCCATGACCTAAGTAATGAGACAAGGATAACTTCATAGAAAACAAATTGAAATAAATCATGAAGTCTAATTTTTAAATCAACATAGTTTTAAAGGAGTAAATTAAGAAAAACAGCATCAATTAGGAAAAAAAAAAAAAGAGTTAACCAAGTTAACATATCAAACCTGTAATTTAGATCATTAAACTTGGATAACCTTATTAAAAAGTAAATTAAAAAAAATTATGAAGCTTGTTTCCTAGTAAATATAAAGTTAAAGAATGAAATTGAAATAAAAAAACAAACAAACAAAATAAAAATAAAAATAATTAGTGTTTTGAGATGAGAGGTAAGTAACACTCCCTCATCTTTTTAGTTGTTGGTTTTTTTAATAATTTTAAATATAATAATTATAATATAACTATTTGAGTTTCTTATCTAATAAATAATATATAACATATAAATATATAAACTTGACTTGTGTATACCATTGCCTTCATTGCGGGTAATTATAGAGACTTTATAAGGAAAACAATCTTTATTGTATGCATGAATATTATTTTGTGCAAGTGTCGCTACTTATTTAGGGTGCGTTTGGTATTGCTTTTGCTTTTGTGGTTGAGGTTTTAAAAAAACAGTTTCATGAAAAGCACTTGAGCTGTGGTTCAAAATAAGTTTTGAAGTGTTTGATTAAAACTGTGGTTGAGTTTGAGGTTAAAAAAAAGCAATTTCGTACACACACACACAGATATATATATATATATATATATAAGGGAAGACATGAAATGATGCGCTGCACTGTTCACGTCTTCTTCATGTGAATAGTGCAGCGCTACTGTGCACGTGAATTAATTCACGTGCACAGTAGCGTCCGACCGACCAAGATGAGAGCTTCAACAACCGATGTCGATGGGTAGAGGAGACCAAGATGGTTCTTCCTATGGTGGTAGCGTCGAAAATGGTGGCTTGTGGTGGCCGGTACGAGCGTCGGAAGCCTGCTGTGGAGAGAGAGACACCACTGTGTAGAGAGAGAAAGTGTCGCCATGGAGAGAGAGAGAGAAGCTCTGGTTCATCACGTCTTCTTGTTCGTGCCCTTGAAGGAGGAGGATGGTTCGCGATGGGGAAGTCTGCTTGGTGCCCCGTCTTCTGGTTCATCACGTTGAAGGAGGAGGAGGGTTGTCTGCGTGAATTATTTTGGCATCACATCATCTCTGCCTTTTTTGAAGAATCAATCATGCCACTGGCTTCCCGTTTGATGAAACATCAAAACGCAGGAAAAACATAAAACTTTTGCTTATTAAGAAAAACAGAAAAACTTGATTTTTGTTGTGGGACCCATACCAATTTTATCTGTTTTTTTCTTTACCAAACGGCGCAAAAGTGATTATGATTTGAAACACAGGTTCAACCGCGTTACCAAATGGGCACTTAGGCTTAAAAGTCTTGAATTTTTAGAAAAAAAGAATGTATAAATGAAATAATTTGTATAAAAATAGTGTAGTCATCTCAAATAATAGTTTGATAATGTTCTTTCCTTTTTTTTCTTTTTTTTGTAACCTAGAATAATGCTCAATGTATTTTAAATTCTTAAATTACAATAGAAGAATTTTAATAGTAGTAGTGATTATTTTTAAAAAAAAATCTATATAGAAATACATCAAAATAATATTTAAATTTTTTTTATATCAGCATATTAGATATTATAAAAATATAAAAAAATATTCTTAAATAATTTATTTTTTTATTAAAATTCAATCCATTTTCATTGGTGAAGAATGGAGGGAGAACTTTAATGACTCCCTGGGCGGCATAGATATGTCCAGATACAAACCTATCTCCACTTCGAACACAGACTTTTCAAAACAGGAAGTCAAACCCCACCGACCAAAACTGCAATTTACGTTAAACAAAAGGGTAAAACCAAACCAAAACATCCAATGGTATAAAACCACTACCAATGAGCTTTTGCCGCGTACACAGACATACATTCCCTCACACTCGCATCGAAAACGTACCATTGTCAGAGAGACGCTTTTATCCATCACCCACACACTTTCTCTCTCTACAAAATCTCACTCTCTCTCTCTAGAAAAAGAAAAACGAAGAAAATGGGAAAATAATAAATTCAGTACCCAAAAAAAAAGGTAAAAAAATCAAGAAGAATCTCCTCTGCTTTTTGCTCCTGGAATATATATATTTACTTATAAAGAGCTTTTTTTATTTTCCCATTTCTTTGACACCTATCATAGCATAAGGGCACCTCTCTTTCTCTCTGTTTTTTTTCCTGCTCTCTATTGGTGAGAACTGTAAGAAAAATTTTCTTAGTAAGTTTGTGATGATCAGTGATTGAAAGTTTATTTCTTTATTTATTTTTATCTTGGAGTTTATGTTATTTTTTTGTCAATGATTATATGTGTCTGAATTGTTATTGTTTTGTGTCAGTGATTTAGTTTTGCTTTTACTGATTTGCTAATTTAATATTTATAGAAGTGTGCATGTTGTTTTGAATTCAAGTGCAAAAATTAATGATGGAAAAAGATGGGGGCATGTTGGATTTAGTTATGATTTTGTGCTATGTTTCAGCTGCTTTGTCTTTTTTTTTTAAAAATAAATTCTATTATTGCTCATGCTTTTAAAGGGTTCTATGGACAATTGGGTTTTCTTTTTTAAGGTTTGACATTGACATTTTAAACCTTTTATTTATTTATTTTGGTTGAGAATACTAATTCCTTGAAAACGTTGATCAGTCGTTAGCTGTGGTTTTTTCGAACGAATATGTTTTGTCAGAATTTTGTGTGGTTGGCATTTAAACTGAATTTACTCAGATATTTTCTTTTTGTTTATTGTGGTTATTGGCAATAATCTAATTGGGATTTTCTTGAATGGCTAGTATGGAATTATTTTGGTTTAAGCTAAGTATACTTGAAAATGTGCTTTATGTTCATTGTTGATTAAATGCTATTGTGCCTGGTCTTAATGGAATTTTCGTTGTAGGGTTTTGTGGAGGGTAAAGGGAGTGTAACTGTGATGGGGAAGGGTTCAAAGATCAATTGTAAGTCAGCATCTCATAAGCTTTTCAAGGATAAGGCAAAGAACCGTGTTGATGATCTTCAAGGGATGTTCTTGGATCTGCAGTTTGCAAGGAAAGAAAGCCGCACGGTTGATGTGGCTGTCCTTGAGGAGCAAGTTCATCAGATGCTTCGTGAATGGAAAGCTGAGCTCAATGAGCCATCTCCAGCATCTTCTCTGCAACAAGTTATTATTGAATACCATATCCCATTTATAGTTCATGTATATCTTTAGATACCATGCATGTATGTGAGAACTTGGCATATATTCAGTTCATGTGATGAGAATGCATGATATTTTGTTTGTACTGGATGATTAATCATAATTGTGAATTGCAATCTTTGTGGGATTATAGGGTGGTAGTCTTGGGTCATTCTCAACGGACATATGCAGGCTGCTGCAGCTTTGCGAGGAGGAAGATGACGCCACTAGTGCATTGGCAGCACCAAAGCCGGAACCTAATGATCAGAGGTTGCAAGTTGGAAACAATGTTGTCTTTCAAGAGGTAGGTTTTTTTTTAACCTTGTGTGGTTATTTTGTGAAATTTAGTGTGTTTGGTAATGCAATGTAGATTGCTTTTCAAAAGTGTGTTTCATTTGAAAATGTATTAAAATGATGTTTGTTTGTTTTTTTGAAATCATCACATTCTAAGTTATATATATATATATATATATATATATATAACCTAAAAAAGGCATCAATTTATTGCACAATTCAAAAAGAAAATTCAACTACAAAAACAAACACTCCCATAAATAGGCTTCACTAACGGAAAAACAGATTGGAGATCTAGAATACGATTGCTGTTTGTTGTCACGTGTTAATTGGATTAAGCATGTGTTGGTAGAAAGTTCAGCTCCTCTTCTCCCTTTTATTGGATATAGCTGTTTGCATGTGTCGTTTTCATATTTATTGCATTGTTTTGCTGTCCATGGTTATCAAGCAAATCACTAAACAAGTTTGAAAGCCAGACTAGAGTGTTCATGCAGCTTAAATGGGTAATCTTGAGAAGAAATATTAGCCCTTGCTTGTTTGGAAAGTCAGATTTTTGGTGATTTCAGTTCAGTTATGTCATTAAGCTGCCACTCTTGTGGGTGGAAGGCTTGATTTGGTAATGAATTGAATTTTAGTGCTTTATTCCAAAATATGAAATCCAATCCAGTGTTCGGATTTTACGTAGAATTGGCCATTGCATGGCAGGGTTCATGCAATTTTCAAGTCTTCTGTTAAAGCGTATTTGCTTTTTATATTTACTTGCACGTCCATTATGCCCACCCTAAATGACAAAAAGAAAGAACAATTAAGAGATTCACACTTAACCTAAATGGAAAAAGGATTACCTTAGATCCATTCCACTAATTTTGGATTTGTACTCAACAAGTGAATTTGTTATACACTTCAAGCAAACTATGTTCTTAATTGATTTCAGTCCACTTCCCCCAAATTTATTCTTGGAGACTAAAGAAAACTAGGAATTTAATTTCCCCTAGAAATCTCAAGGACTGGAATGATATGGTAGAGAGTGGAGAAGAAGATTATTGAGGGTACTCCGCATGTTGTTTTGTGCGTATTGATTCAAGGCTTGCCCATGATAATGTGGAACTTGGTCAGAGTGCAAGTTAAAAATAAATAAATTAGACAAGTATTAAATGGTGTTGGTGATGGATGAGGTTTGGGGGGTGCAATAATGCACTGTTATAGGCCGTTATGCAAAATTTGCTTACTCCACTCTTGCTTGGTACATTAATGGAGGATTAATGATGGTGGATAATATCCTCCTATTGCAGTTCTTTGTGTCTTATTCTATCTACATTTCATCTTATTTCTAGTCCGAGTCTGTTTGATGATTTGCCCTTTGAGTTAATAAACATTTGAGCGATTTTCTTCAAATAAAATGTCATCTCAAGTAACTGCTCTATAGGCTGTAAGTTGAAAATATTTATTATCTAAGCATAAAGTTGGTACATTTCTGGGGTATTCAGATCATATAATTTCCTTATTTTTGTTTGTTTTCTGCAGTTGTCGCTTAAGAGTAAACAAACTATGAAAAGATGTGTAAACTATGGCTTTTCTATCAACTTATCCTCTTTGCTTAGTTACTGCATGGAGATTTTGTTTTTGGCTGTTTGTAGTCCTTGTGCTCGTTTGTTTGTTTTGAGACTTGAAATACTTTTACTTACGAGCTTAAAATGGCTTAGTTTTACCTTGTTAAGTTTTGAGAATGTTGCATATCTGATTTGCTTTATTTGGATAATTGCATTAACTTTGGTGTGTGGCTAAAACTGAAAAGGATGCTAACAGGTGATTCCGGTTAATTTGATTCAGGGATATGGTGTGAATCATGGTCAGCAAGAGCATGTCTTCCCATTTGTTGATCAATGCAAAGACTCCCCTTCAGGGGTTCGTAGCATGGTGATTAATAGCGTAGAAGGGGTTGCTCAGTTGGAATACCATGATTTTGATTTACCTCAGAATTCAGAGCAGAACTCTTACACTGGTTTTAATGGCATGGATTTGGGTGAGGATGCTACCCATCTTGTTTCCAGCTATCTGCCAAGCATGTTTCTTCCGCCTTCAGCTTTCTTAGGCCCAAAATGTGCCCTTTGGGATTGCTCAAGGCCAGCTCAAGGAGGGTTGGACTGGTGTCAGGACTATTGCAGCAGCTTTCATCATGCCGTAGCATTGAATGAAGGGCCACCTGGACTGAGTCCAATTCTGAGACCTGGAGGAATTGGTCTGAAAGATGGTCTTATATTTTCTTCCCTTAGTGCAAAGGTTGAAGGAAAAGATGTTGGAATCCCGGAATGTGAGGGAGCTGCAACTGCCAAGTCCCCATGGAATGCTCCTGGTATGTTAATATATGTTGCTTTATGTCTTTGGTGAGCAGTAGCTATTTTTATTATTTCTGTTTGAAGCAGAATATTTCTTCTGATCAATCCTTTGCAATTTTTGTATGTTCAATTAATTTTCTTAAACTATCACAGAGCTATTTGATCTTTCGGTTCTCAAGGGTGAAACAATAAGGGAATGGCTCTTTTTTGATAAGCCTCGCAGAGCATTTGAAAGTGGGAACAGAAAGCAAAGGTCATTGCCTGATTATACCGGGCGTGGTTGGCATGAATCAAGGAAGCAAGTTATGAATGAATTTGGAGGGCTTAAGAGATCATATTACATGGATCCACAACCACTGAACAATTTTGAGTGGCATCTTTATGAATATGAAATCAACAACTGTGATGCTTGTGCATTATATAGATTGGAATTGAAGGCTGTTGATGGAAAGAAGAGTGCTAAGGGGAAAGTAGCAAATGAATCAGTTGCCGATCTGCAGAAGCAGATGGGGAGACTCACTGCTGAATTTCCCGCTGAACACAAGCGAGCTGTCAAAGGACGGACCAAAGTGAATTCTAAGGCCAGTGTTGGAAATGTTTATTCAGGATCAACTCGGGTGGCACTACCAACCAATGAAGCATATGACAATGGACCAGGTCCACATTATGATTATCTCGCTGAGAATCTAGGAGACTACTATCTGACACAGTTTAAGAAACCATGATTGATGTGGTAACAAGCACTGTTTGTCATCTAGTTGCATCAGCTCAGGCACTTTTTTCATAGCAGTGATGCATGGGTCTTTAGTTTTCCACCCTCAATAACATGAGTTCAATCACATTTTTCACCACAGAATTGTGCATAGTTCATTCACATGAGTGCTGCCTGCATCACTGTTGTGGAAGTTGGAGCGTATTCTAACTTATTGAAGGTGAAGAAAAATGGTTGTTTTTCCTCAGTCCATTTTTATGTAACTGATATAGTATGCTGATTCACCTTGGAAAACCACCAGAATAGCAAGAGATGGATGCAAACAGTTGCTAAAATACTTCAGACTTTTTTTTTTTTTACTGATAGCTGCTGTTTCATGCTAATGGAATATATGGTATTGTCTGTTTAAATCGTATACTCTCGACTCTCTCAGGAATTTGTAAATATTATTTCGATTTTTTACAAAACTGTAGTTTCCCGTTGTGTTTTGATTTTTCCTCTGACAGCCTATTGTGATACAAGAGAACAGTGATATTTCTGGAAATATTCAATTCCTTGTTTTCTTTGAATGGTGTAAATTTTCACAGTATTTATGTGAAGAAATGTTTTCTGAGTGTAATCATAGCATCCTTTACATTGATCTTGAGCTTGCATGGCTTGCACTTTCTTACTTAAGTGGGCTCTATAAACCATTGAATAAATCTATTCTGGACTTGTACCGGTAGTAAGTTTCTCGCATCGTGATTAACCAGATGAAACTGCATGTGCATTTCAGGATGTGTTAAAAATTAAAGAATATCTCACAAATATTATTCACGATGGCGTTTTTTTTATTAAAAAATATTTTGTGGGAATACCCACTTTCTTCCCTACATGCGTGGATCTCTGCTTCTCTTTATTGTCATTCACTTTCTGAACTGGTTTGGGAATCCATAACAGATAAATAGTGAGAATACACAGGACTTTGTGGATTGATAGCCTTGAGTTGAATGATCTATTGTCAACCATTTTACAAAAAGATGAGAATCTCGAAACACTGGATATGCCCGTAAGCATTGACTTCGTATCCAGAAAATCCTTCCAACAAGAACGCCCTTCTGTAGCACTGGAGACGATTGGATTCGAGAGATCTGCCAAGCACTAGCCAACATTCCTAGCAAGGCATCTGATTATTGCAATCGTAAACTGAATAATACAGCTAGAATAGTTCGGCTACAATGGATTCATTAATTCCCGAGAGCGCCATCTTTGTCAAACTTCTATCCAAACGCTTACAAGCTATCCATGGCTTCCCTGCATAAAAAACACGGATACCATCAATGGAGTTATCGATTCCTACCAGCCCTGCCCAGAGCATGCACAGTCACAAAGCTTGTGAAAGGGTACAGACTACTTCCTTGCGAAGCTTAACCAGGAAGCCATTCCCTTTCAAACTCTGGGGCTGGCAACAGTAGTTGGGCCTAGCACTTTTGCACCATGATCCCAACATCTATATAAATGAGACGACAGAGAGAGATGATTAATGGTTCCTGAAAGGTTGCACTTACATGTCTACTGGCTCGGTTAAAGCTGCGAAACAACAGAGGAAAAGAAACTGTATTAGATTTTTACGAGCCGATTTGCCCGCTTCGCTGGGTTTTTTTATCTCTGTAAATAATTAATTGATTTTAAAAATATTGTATTTTGTAATTTTAATATTTAATTAGTATAATTGTAATTGATAAAATTCGTTCCAAATGGTTTTTTTCAACCACAATGTGATTGAATATTGCTATTGCTAAAAAACCTTTGATTAAATTTGTTAGAAAATTTGCTAAGAAGGTGAAATGATTCATTAGGAATTTGTTGCCACGGATGCTCTGGTTAAAAAAAAAACAAAGAAAGAAAACCGGCTAAAAAAGAACAGCTTACTTGGACAGTAAAAAATAAAAAATACATGTGAAAAAAAGGTCACCGTTTCTTAAAAGGAAAAACAAAAAGAGTCTAAAATATAAATTTACATTCAAAGCCAAAGTTTTTTTTTATAAGATTTTTTCATCATATTATTATATTAAATATATTTAAGAATACCGATATTAATTTTTTTTGTAAGAAATCGTAGGTCATTTTTTTTCTCTTTATATATTTTTAGGCGATAATATTAAAAAAATATTTAACACATATACTTAGTCTCACATAATCTATAGTGTGATCGAAATGGGAAGTGATTTTTATAGTTTTTTAATTGTAGATAACCTAGATGAATTTGTAAAAAAAATAAATATGAATTGTCTGTTTTCCCCAGTTATATTAAATATAACACATTATAAATACAAATATTGCAAATTTTTTGAAAAAATAAATAGAAAAGTTTTTTTGTGCAACCTAGATGAATTTGTAAAAAAAAAAAATATGAATTGTCTGTTTTCCCCAGTTATATTAAATATAACACATTATAAATACAAATATTGCAAATTTTTTGAAAAAATAAATAGAAAAGTTTTTTTGTGCATAATTATTTATTTGCCGTCTAAAAAGAATAGTGTAGTCGAAACAGACAAAATATTTGACACTTATGCGAAATTTAATTTTTATTTAAGCGAAATTTAATGTAATAAAATAGCTCAACACCCCCTACTATAACAATAACAAAATATATAATTGTATTCTAGGTCATTATTTTTCTCTATCTAAATATTTTTAGGCGATAATATCCAATAAATATTAAAACATCTAATTAGTTTTACATACTTTAATTTGACACAAATATACAAACATATAATTAATCTGACATACTTTAAATAATATATTTAATTCAAAGGAAGAAATTGAAGTAAATCCAAATATTGAAAAACAAAACCTGAAAAAAAAAAAAAGACCGAAATCAAACCTGAAATAAAAAATTGCATAGAAGGATAAAATTGAAAGAAATCAAACTTTGATACTGAAAATATTAAGGATTTATAATAAATTTGCATTGAAGGATGAAATTGAAATCAATGAAAACTTTGAAACCGAAATTATATAGAATTCCGGCCCAATCCGAAAAATTAAAAGCATGAGGACCGATTTGAAACTTCAAGATATAATCAATTTCAATTGAAGGATGAAATTGAAACAAATCAAAACCTATATAATAGCCTTAAGGGCAAGAAAAACAAATTATAATGTTCAGGGACTTAAATGAACTTTGACAAAAACAGCTTAGCTGACGTCATGTTGCGCAGGCAGGAGAGAGAAATGGGGGGGGGGAATTCAAACGATCATTGACACGTATAAGCACATCATAGTGACACACGCGCCACCCCATGTGGAAGAGAACATGCCTGAAAATCATTCTAGACGTCGTTTGGTCATTTTCCGACGCCGTATGACGCCACACGCGCCGTCCTAAGAACGCGTTAGCGCTGCAACGTACGGCGCGTCCGGAGACGCGCCAGCAGATGTCAGCGGGAAATAATAATAAAATATTGGCTAATTACCGTGAAGCCCCTGACCCCCAGGCCTGTTTTTTTTCCGTTTCGAGGGACAATATCGTTAATACACTGTTTAATGTAATATTAAAAAAATAAACAAACCGGTCGGCCGAACCGAGCCGGACCTGACCGAAACGGTCAATGACCGTTCAGCCCCTGAAACCGGCGGCGCTTTTTGTCATTTTCTGGGGGCTTTTTCGTTAATGCACTGTTCAAAAAGCAAAAAAAAAAAAGCGCACATACACCCGCGATTCACCGTGACAAATTGCCAGTCCACAGTGGCAATGAGTCACGGTGAACAGTAGGAAGGACGACCTGTTTTAGTTATATGTAATATATTTGTTGAAATCTGATTTTCAATTGCAAATTATACTCTTAACATATGAATAATCATGGTATTAGAACCTTGTTGACCCAGCAGTCACGAGTTCGAATCTCACCACCCCCATTATATTTGATAAAAATCAAACACAAGGTAATGTGAGTCTGTGCAAGTTTCAACCCCAAAGGACTTTCACTTGAGGGGATGTATTAGAGAATAATATAAATCATATTCTGGAGCCTCATCTATCAGCTTAACCCTTTAGATGAGAAGGTTATTTAACAGATTCTACCACTACTAAAAGCTGCAATCTAGCAGGGGAAAACTTATTATCAATCTGCAATCCAAATGCATGGATGGAAGCCCATGAAAACAACACAAAACTCAGCACTCATAACCTGCAATTTAAAAACAAACTACACATGCTCTTACCACATACCTGTGACATTAGTGCTAAGCTCATTTAAGAACAACACTGGAACACTGTTTTGAAACCAAAATTTGATTGAAGTACGCTCAATGACTTGGGAAACAAGTTGAGTCAATCTGCAATCAATGACTTGGGAAACCAGTTGAGTCAATAGACGACAAGTTAGGAACTCTTGACTTTTTTTAAAGCAAGAATTACATGCATACATACATACATACATAAAGAGGCCAGGAGTCATTGGGATATATATAAAGAGGCCAGGTGTCGTTGGGATATATATAAACATATATAAACAGGCACATGCTAGCTTATTTAAAAAAAATCTATTAAGGTGGATGACTTGTAATCTATCCTAATTTTTCTTTTTTCAGAATTTGGCCATTATAATAATTGAGAAATTAGACCTATGGTTTTTTTAAACAACAACTTAAAAAACCCTAAATACCTTGATAAACCTATAATGGCCTTAAACAACCTAAAAACAGGACAAAAATCTGATTTAACTTGAAACTAAAAACATCCTAAGCTTATATATGGTTAAGTGAAACTCCGCTCACTAAATGAAACTCATTGACATCAAGATCAACTATTTTAGTAGTTAGAATCAATGTCAATGCTAGTATTCTCTCTCTAATATCATAGTCCAATGATCTCTATCTCCACTCTCAAGTTTTTGTATCAAAATTAAATTTCAAAAACATTGAGGGGTTAAATGGGTATGTTTAAAAAGTCTTGAGGACTAAATTGAACATTTTGAAAGAACTTTAAAGCCACCACTGTTTCTTGATGCATTTTCAACATTAATCCTCTTTATTTTATTTTATCTTTCATCAACAATTTGAATCAACCATCCTTTACTTTTTCTCCATGAGAATGCAAACATGTAAAAAATAATTAAGGACTAAAATTAAAAAACTAAAAAATTATGGTGAATAATGTTTTATGTACACAAAAATGCTGACATCTTTTAGTGTTTTCTATAATTGAAAGATGAATGAGGATACAAACAATGTAACCATCAATAACTTAATTGTAAATTACAAATGTACTTAATACAACTCTTTTAAGTTTCAAGCATACACTAAGAATTTAGACTATAGAGGATGTTATACCCGACATCTCGATGATCTTAAAATTTTAATTTTGAAAGAATAGATATATAATATCTTGTTTTGATAGGAAAAATATTTGATTCAAAGAGTCATCATCTAGTGTTATGGTCATTACGCACCCTCATTGGCAATAGAGATTCAATGGTACAAGGCTGATTGTCAGGTATTGTTGTTTTTATGCTATCAATAAATCTTACTATAATATTTCTAACTCTGATGCTAGTAAATAGTTAACTACAAATACTTCTAAATTTGGTGTTAGTAAATATTACATGAAGAGAATATATGATATTTATGGCTTTAGCGTAAATAAATATTCAAACAAAATTACTTTCATCTCGGCTTTTGTAAGTGTTATATGAAGAAAGGTATGATATTCCTAATTTTGATATCAGTGAATATTTGGGTGCAAGTAATTTCTCATCCCAATTCTAATAATTCTAACTTTGATGTTAGTGAATATTAGATATATGCTCAACACTGTTATTGATGAATATAAACATTTACTACTATGACTCTGTAATTTTTTTATTGAAAATTCAAATGTATCAGCTTAAATGATCTTCTAATTTCGGCAAAATTCTAATGGACTTTGTAAACTTGTTATAAAGTATGTTAAAATGTACATAACTTTTATATTTTTTTCATGAAAAACAAAGTTTTTCTTTATAATATCCGAGTGCATTATAATTTTTTTAGTATTTTAACATGCATAAAAAATAGCATTTAGCTTTATTTATTTATTTGTTCTGTGTTTAGGAAATTAAATAAATGAAAATAATAATAATACTTAAAAAAAACAAAAAACCTTAGCATGCGAGAATTAATTCACGCAGGCTTGTGTTCGGCCAAGCCTTAAAGCGTCAATTAATTCACGCCGGGAAGGGTTGGCCAGCGTGACCTTTCTTTTTCCCGAGATTAACCATTTTGGTCAGCAGTGACCAAACTGGTTTAGGATTAGAACACAAACATTCATCCATTGTAAGAGTCTGGAACAACCGAGATTTTACTTACTTATCTGGACCTATAAAGCATGTTTTAAAAAATCAAAAAAATAACTATTGAGATCAACAACAAATTTTCATATTAGTTATATATACTAAGTATTTAACAATGAAGTATCCTCTTTTAGTTTTGTTTAAATATATTTTCAATATATTCTTGGAATGTATACTACAAGTTAGCTTTATTTTCATATGCATAGTTCTAGTACGAATTAGTATGTAAACTAGGATTGTATTTTAATATATAATGTAAGTTTATATATTTGCTTAGTAATCACATTTATTTTTTTATTATAATCAGAAAGTTGTTATGTTCTTATGACTTGATTAAATATCAAATTTTGTGATCTTATCTAATAATTATGCAATTTTGGCCAAAGGGTTATTTACAAGGCAGTATTGTTTTGTACAAAACCTCTTTTTCCAACATGCTATGTCGGTGAGAAACAAGCCCCCTGAGCAAATGTGTGGTTACAGCATCTTCAGTTGTCAACCCCACCTTAAAGAAAGGATAACAAAAAAAAAAATTCAGAGTAATTCACGATCCAAATGTTTAAGAATAGAGAGAGAAGCTTTGAAATAGTAGTCAAAAGAAAAAAAGACTGGCAGATGTGTATCCACGACATCCTATATTTGCCTAGTTAGAGACTTAGAAGTGGCTGTGATCAGCTATGCTCGGACAAAAAGAGAGAAGGCATCCATAGTTGGCTCAAAGGTTTTAAAGTCGTTTACTTATAAAAATGGCCAGCCAATTCTAAGGCTTTGCAAACTAAAATGAGCTCCAACATAGCAGCTCAGGGAATCAAAACCCTGCACATAGCCATGTATCCATGGTTTGCCCTAGGTCACCTTACTGCATTTGTCCATTTCTCAAACAAACTTGCAGAGAGAGGCCACAGAATCTCTTTCTTCTTGCCAAAAAATACTCAATCCAAGTTTGAGCCTTTCAATCTTCATCCTGACCTCATAACCTTCATTCCTATCACTGTCCCTCATGTTCATGGCCTCCCTACAGGCACAGAAACAACTGCTGATGTTCCTTTCCCTTTGCAACCTCTTTTAATGACTGCGATGGATCTCACAGAACATGCCATCGAGGACCATCTTCGCATCCTTAATCCTCACTTTATCTTCTTTGATTTTACTCATTGGTTACCGGAGTTGTCACGCAAGCTAGGTATTAAATCTGTGCATTTCTGTATCATTAGCCCAGCTACCATTGGTTATTTGTTAAGTCCTGAAAGAAAACTTGAGAGCTTGACGGCAGCTGATTTGATGCAGCCTCCACCAAGTTTTCCTCTGTCATCAATTAAGCTGCGTGCTCACGAAGCTCGAGGAATATTGGCTGTTACTGTGCAGCAATACGGAAGAAACATTTCATTTCACGAACGCCATTTATATGCTTTGAGTCAATGTGACGCTATGGCCTTCAAAACATGTAGAGAGATGGAAGGGCCTTATTCTGATTATATCGAGGACCAGTTTGGCAAGCCTGTGATTCTAGCAGGTCCTATCGTGCCAGAACCACCAAAATCAGTATTAGAAGAAAAGATTGCCAAAGTGTTGGATAACTTTAAAGCTGGGACTTTAGTATTCTGTGCCTTTGGGAGCGAGTGTATTCTTAAGAAAGATCAGTTTCAGGAGCTGGTTTTAGGTCTGGAGCTTACAGGCCTGCCCTTTTTCGCTGTCCTCAAACCACCTACCGGAGCTGAAACAATCGAGTCAGCCTTGCCAGAAAGGTTTGAGGAGAGAGTTAAAGGACGAGGATTTGTTTACACGGGCTGGGTCCAGCAACAGCTGATCTTGAGGCACCCTTCTGTGGGATGTTTCGTGACTCATTGTGGATCTGGGTCGTTGTCAGAGGGTATGGTGAACACGTGTCAGTTAGTCATGTTGCCAAATGTTGGAGACCAGATAATCAATGCGAGAGTGGTCGGTGGAGATCTGAAAGTCGGCGTGGAAGTTGAGAAAGGTGAAGAAGATGGCTTGTTTACAAGACATGGTGTCTGCGAGGCAGTGAAAGCTGTGATGGACGATGACAGTGAAGTGGGGAAATTGGTGAGAGCCAACCATGCAAAGTGGAGAGAGTTTATGTTAGGCAAAGGGCTTGAAAACTCTTATGTCGATGGTTTTGTCGACAAGTTGCATGAACTGTTGGAGTGATCCGGTTTGATGAATTGAACTGTTGGAGTGATCCGGTTTGATCCGGTTTGATGAATTGAGCTGTTGGAGTGATCCGGTTTGATGAATTGAGCTGTTTTTGCCTCTAATTTCTTCCCCGTGTATTCTGTAGAGGCACGCAGCTTCTGGCTAGAAATATGTCTTACCTTAAATGCAAGGTTTCTGTGTCATTTTTCTATGTTGTTATCAGCTGTTCAGTCCTCCAGTTTGGCAATAAAACTGGCCACTTGGGGCCTGACAGGTTACGCATTAGATCATATCAAGAGAGGTAAATTTATGTCTTTAATTTTCTATTTCTCTGACCTAATTTAAATCATTGAAATTTAAAATTAAATACCAAGATTTAAATGTTAATTATATTTCTTAATTTAGAAATATTGTTTGAAATGGATATCAATTCAACATCATCAAGCTTTAAAACCATAAGAGGATTTAAATTTTGATCATGCATGTTTCGTAATTACAACAGGTCTCGAGTTTGAGTCAGGACGTGTATATTTTGTAAGAATATAGAATAATCAGGGTTTTATTCACTCACCTGGACCTACAAAGTGTACTTTTCAAAGACAATGTTTTCTTGTATTCAAAAAAAAGTTTTATGATAACCAAATATTAACATAGTATTTATAAAAAATAAAATAAAATGCATTTATTGGGAGAGAAGAAGGGCAAAAAATGATCATAAACAATCAAATCAACCGAGCTTGAAAAGTTTTATAATTTATTAGGAGATTTGGAAGAAAATTGACAAGTCGACTATTAGTCATTGTAGATTATAGAAAAATAATCAACCACAACTAAAGTCCACATAATAAATAAAAAAATCTCAATCTATTTGTAGTGGAATTCTTACAAATTATACCAGCAAAAAAGAATAAGTTAATTAAAATTCATGAAATTATCAACAAATAAACTTTAGTTTGTATTAAAATTGAATCTATTTATTTATCTAATATAGGTGGGATCATCATCTACTACGGAAAGATCTCGTAATTAAATAGCTAGCTAGGTTGACATTATCATGTATTAAATAATATTTATTCAATTTAAATTTAATTAATAAATATAATATAACATGCCAAGATTCAAATCCATTTGATATTAACAAATTGAGTGCATAGGTTAATATTGTTACAAATTTTCCAAGGAGGTTGAGCGATCTGGGCTAGGCCCATGTTTTGATTTTCAGGCCTAAGCTGGCCGAGCTTCACTTTGCTGTGTGCCCCAAACCTTCCATCTATCCCGTCTCCACCGTTCGATCAACAGATTGACCACGTGAAAGGCATCGAATCCGTGTGGACAAAACAGACACAATAAAATTTCCTCTTCACCACACGCTGGTTCAAGTTTTCTCCTCTAGGGTTTTGCCTCTGGAACACATCCATCCATCCATCCATCCATCAGGAAGGATCAAATCAAATCCTGCTCTCTTCCACTTCGAAATCAAACAGAGTTCATCTTCCTTCTGATTAGAACTAAAAGCCTGTCAATCCTTCTCTTTTTCCTCTATTTATTTATTCATTTATTTATTTGATTTCCTATTGTTTTGATTTATTAAGATGGGAAGAGGAAAGTTTAAGGGAAAGCCTACAGGTCAGCGCCACTTTTCTACCCCCGAGCAGATGCGTAAGATTGTCTTCTTCTTCTTCTTCTTTTAAGAAAAAATAATTTTCAGATGGATCTGGATAATTATTTATCCAGCTATAAATTGTTGCTTTCTATTTTTTTTTCTAAAAAAAAGCTGAGTTTTTATTTGGGAAAATTAAGGTTTTTGTTTTGGGGGTTGGTTTGTAATATTCGATTTGTTGCAGTTGCCGGGACCTCAACCCGTCCTCGGACGTTTAAGCGGGTATGTAATTGTTTTTTAATGTAATTGTGTTTTTTTTATGTAATTGTTTTCGTGAAGTGAATGCTGTGTTTGAGAGAGTGTGTCTCTAAAATGTTTAGGAGGAAGCTGAGTATGAAGAGGAAAAGGAGGAGGAATCGGAGGAGGAATCTGAAGATGAAGATCCTGATGTTAGTAATTATTAAAATATTTACATTTTTTTTAAATTTGGAATGGCTTGTTAATCGGAAATCGGTTGACAATGTATAGCAAAAGCGGAAAGGAACTCAGGGTATTATTGAGATTGAAAATCCCAATTTGGTGAAAGCGAAGAACTTGAAAGCTAGAGATGCTGATGTAAGTTCCTGTTTCTATGTTTTCTTTGTGATAATCTTAGATCTAGAAGTAATGTTGTTGTTATTTGGCGTTTTCAGACTGGGAAAACATCAGAGCTTTCAAGGCGTGAAAGGTTAGTGGATTGGATTTCATTTGTATTGATATAACTGTGTTGCTATTAGGACTCAGTCTTTAGGAGCTCTAGATTATTACCTGGAGAAATTTTGTTTGACTCTGCTTGCTTCGGTTCTTTTGCAGGGAGGAGATAGAGAAACAAAGGGCTCATGAGCGATACATGAGGCTGCAAGAACAAGGGAAAACAGAACAGGCTAGGAAAGACTTAGGTAAGAACTTATATGCTTTTGGGCCTAGTGTGAATATTATGTATTTGAGCATGGGTTGAAGGTATATATTTGCCATGTTGGTCTAGTAAGAAATGATTTAGATTTCATATATTGCTGTGCTATTTTATGATGTGACATGGTTAGCATGTCTCATCAGGTTTTGTGGGTTTATCCCATCAATATTACTTTTAAGGTTCTTTGTTAGTGTCGTTCTGTTTCGGCCGAAACTTTTCGGTTTTGTTTTGCCTGTTCTGTTTCGGCCAAATAGTGTTTTTTTTAAATAATGAATAATTTTACAATATCAATCATATCTCTTAATCCAACCGTTAGACTGAGATGAAATTTTATTACATATTTATATATACTACATTAAAATTTCAGAGCAATAAAAAAATATGACCTTGCAAGATTGATAATGACATTCTCGTAATATTGTGCATGTTCATAATTTCGTTTAGCAAAATCATTTTATTGTCTTTTCTTAGATTAAATTGCACAACTCTAAATAATTTTATTTTTGGATTTGAACTATATATATATATACTTACACTTAAACATACGTTTAAACAGTACAATCCCGAAATGACATGTTGAAATGCTCTGAAACCAAAACATTCTGATCCAATTATAAAAACAAAGTACCAATTGAAACGGAATTGATAATCACGCTTTAACTCTGTGTTTAACACCCAATACCCAATCTCATCACATTTCTATACTTGTTCGTGTGAGATGGCTTATGCCCAATCTCTCATTGGATTTCTATACTTGTTTGTGTGAGATGGCTTGGGTCGAGGAATGTTTCTCTCCTTCTGTGTTCTATTATTTGCAGCCCACGTATTTTTCCATGGTTGTAAGTTTCGTATTCTATTTTTCATGCAGAACGATTAAGTCTCATACGCCAGCAAAGGGAGGAAGCTGCTAAAAAGCGAGAAGAAGAAAAGGCTGGTAAGGTCTAGGAGAAACTGCTTTGATCTCCATTTTCATATTTTCTTGTAAATGACAAAAACTGTGTTTTTCCAGCCAAGGAGCAGAAGAAATCAGAGACTCGGAAATGACCTTTCGAGGAAAATATCAACAATTAGTGCCCTCCATAATATATGCTAGAAAGAACTTGCTAGCTGGTCTATAATTTTCCAGTCTGCGTGAGACTATGTTATTGGTTTTGAAAAGCAAATAGATTTATTTCATGCTTTTTAGAAAGGTTGAACTTTAATTTGTATAAGAATATTTTGTATTCTATTTGAATTTTGAACATTCAGCAGGAGCATTTGATGTGAATTTCTTCTCTTTTTTTCCCTGCCAGCCCTCAACTCTGGCATTGTAGTATTTTGACATTGTTTTTTAAAAAAATTGAAAATTTTAGTTTTTATTTTAAAATAAGTTTTTTTGGTGTTATTAAATTATTTTCATAAGCAGATATCAAAAATAATTAATAAAAAAATTATTTTGATATTTTTTCAGAATAAAAATTATTTTAAAAAATAATTTTAACTATAGTCCTAGAGATACATAAGGGCTTGCAAAAATTGCTATTGAAATGCTTTCGTGGTGTCGGGTAACTTGGGTTCAAAGGTGTCACCTTAGGACCAAATTTTATGTTGCATTAGAGAAGGTAATTTGTGTGCTCAAAAAGTGTTTTCTATTTTTCAATTTCAATATTTTACTTCTTTCTAGTTTTTTGTTTTAATAAAAAATCAGAAAGCCTTTTCTTTTTTTATTGTCTTAAAATATTATTTCAATTAAGAAAACTAGAAAACATCTTCATATTGTATAGTTTTCTATTTGAAGAAAAATAGCAAAAAAGAATATCCTGCTCAAAACAAACTTGTGTTTTAGGATACATTTTTACACAGTAAATATCAGTATGTTGATGTTTTTTTATGAATTTTTGTATGATTTTAATGTACTGATATTAAAAATATAAAATAAATATTTTTGATATATTTTAAATTAAAAAATAATTTTACAAAAGCTGCATTACAAAATACATATTAAATGTATTATCTATTATTTATTTATGGGAAAATTACCCTAACAATTGAGCTGTTTAAAAAAAAATTACATTACTTTTATTTATACTTTATATATATTATGAACATTATAAATTCATAACACTTTGGAGGGCATCAAAAACATAAAGTCAATAAAAAAAATTAGATTCTTTACAATATTACTATTATATTATATTTAATAATTAAATAACTGTGGAAGCGTTAAAATAATAAAATAAATATTTAGCTTTGAGTTTTCAGTATTTCATGCTCCCTAGGCTGCTATCAAATGGAGCGAGGGAGGGGGAGCAAATACTTTAACTTGAGAAGAACAACAAATAAACCATAACATTTTTTAAGATTCAAAACGGGCTTTACAAATTCATCTCTAGTTCTTGAAAAATATTAAAATTTAAATTGCTGATATTTTTTTTTGTCAACATATCATATTGTCGTATGGTCAGATAAACATTTCAAAACTTTCCGATACTCATGACGAGCAACATCCAGCCTTTTTCACAGCCGAGACATCGTCTCTGCTTCCGACATTAATCGTCTGTCCTTTGGGCAAGTATGTCGAGTCGTCTCCGACGTCAAGAGTCTTCCTGCTAACAACACGGTAGATCTGGGTCAGCACTTCTGTGAAAGCATTTTCGACATTCATCGACTCGAGAGCAGAAGTCTCCATGAAAAATGTTTTCTCTCTCTCAGCAAAACCCTTGGCATCTTCGGTGGCCACCGCACGGAGGTGGCGCAGGTCTGCTTTGTTTCCGACAAGCATGATCACATTGTTAGCATCTGTGTGATCGCGAAGCTCCTTCAGCCATCTCTCCACATTTTCGAATGTAACATGGCGGGTTACATCGTAGACTAGCAAGGCTCCGACAGCTCCTCGATAGTATGCGCTTGTTATAGCACGGTATCTTTTGAGAAAAAAGAAGAAGAAATGTTAGAAATAATTAAGGCAGCCGAGCTTGATACATCATCATCTAAACAAGAAATTCTTACAAGAAGTTTTCCTCTCCTCTCTTACAAGAAGGCAGGATCCATAAATTATTTTCATGATGAATCCCATGTTTATACAAGAAAAGAGAGTACAGTTCTTGACATGCCTAATAATTTCTCCATTTTGCAAGCATTGTCGAATTATAAAACCAAAAATAGAAACATTGGCGTTGCTTGGTTATATTAATCTAGCCCTTCTACGTACTTTGTAAAATGATTATAACAAGGAAGGATTGCAAACATTAATTAAATTCCAAACCATCAGGTAATGCCAAGAAAGTTTTAATCCTGATTAATAAACTCTAATATCGCCGATCCCAAAAATCACCTTCAAATCACCCTGTAGTTCCTTCCATAACATTCTGCTCGTTATTCTTAATTATGGATGTTTAACGTCAAGCCCACCACCGTACCAAGCAAAGCATTTCTATGGCATCAAAATTGGCCAAGTCTAGCACCATTAATGTACGTGAGAATTCATTATATTGGATTCGCACATTTGAGCAATTCATCATGTATTGCCTATAATTTTCCAAGTAATTTAATGTTTTTCTTCATTGAAAAATCAGGAAAAGCCAATATTCCGATCCAAATAATCAAAATCACAACCAATCAAGACATGAAACAAAAAAAAACAACGTGGGTAAAGAGGGATTGAATTGGATGAGAGATCTATAAGAAATAAAGAGGAAGGGAATGTGGGGTAACCTTTCTTGACCAGCAGTGTCCCAAATCTGGGCCTTGACGATTTTATCATCAACCCGAATGCTGCGAGTAGCAAACTCGACGCCAATGGTGGATTTGGATTCCAGACTGAATTCATTTCTCGTAAAACGAGACAAGAGATTGGATTTGCCAACACCTGAATCACCGATCAATACCACCTTAAACAAGTAATCGTAATCATCGTCCGCTCTATACGCTCCCATCTGATGGGTTTCTTTTCTTCTTCTTTTTCCTCTTTTTATGTCGTTTCAGCCACCTTTTATATTGAGTTAAGGTTTGGACAATGACAGGGAAAGGATTATAAAGAAACTTAAGCAATGTCGTTTTTTAAACACGAGGTGGTTTGTGTGGGCTTTTTTTCTTCTCTCTCCCTCTCTTTTTCTTTTTAATTAATGAAGGAATTATGGGCTTTTATTTGGATTATAGTTACGTTTTTTTAATTTATTTATTTATCTATTGACTTGTACCAATTAATTCTTCGGTGAATTGTTGAGTGAAAAATAATCTTTTGCCAAATCATCATCAGTTCAGTTCATATGTGATGTACATGAGATTCGACTTGAAATGTACTTAATTCCGCCGAAGGCATGGCCTTAAGAAATATATATGTATGTATATAAAATAATCTCCAAATAATTATTTTAATTCTAATGGTGCATGTTAAAAAAAATAAAATTCATTCCGTTAATGCCATGAAATAAAAGTTACTAAGATTTGTTTCAGATTATAGTAGATTTTTTTATAAAAAAATTATTTTGTAAAAACAATTTATTTTTAACATCAGCCCATCAAAATAACTTAAAAGTACTGCAAAATTAATTTAAAGAAAAAAAATCAAAATTCCTCATAAACATGGTTTAATCATACTCTTAGTTTAAGACATAACTCTAATTAGGTGAAATGAGAATCTACCTTGTTTTGATAATAATAATATAAACAAAATGAAATAAAACTAAAATAAAAAACATTAAAATAAAATGAAGTTAAGGAGGAGAGAAGATGACAATAAAATAAGTGAAGGAAAGAAAGAGTTTGCAGGGATACATATCATCTTTGTTTTCAATACTAGCAATTTTATAGGGAAAAGATCAATGAAAAAACTTTAAAAGTATATTGGATGATTTATTTGTTGCCTGAGTAGATGTTACTCACTCCCTTAATGGTTGCATATATATATATATATATATATATATATATTGGTATCACTGTTCATATAAAATCCTAGAAACCTAGTGAGAAAAGAAAAACTTAGGATATAAGTGAGTCTTACTAAACAGTGTAAGTCCCGTATAAGAGAGATGATAGGACATTTGATTCATATAACAGTAACCTTTAAAGTAACTGAATAAATAAAAACAATTAAACTATACAAGATAAAATCGCATTAAGACTCTTTCCTAAGTTACTTTATTAAGCCCTATTTTGTTCACTATAATTTGTTTCATTAATATTATTTTACTTAGAAACTATACCATTTATAAAAATAGTATAATATGAATAAAATTTTCATTAAAAAAACCATGTAAAAGATTGAAAATTTCACAAATGATCCCATTTAAAACTGATTGTACCGGCAAATAAGTTTTAAATACAAAATCATAACAATATTCTATCATGTGTACTAAACATATAATCGAACTTGTAATTAATATTAATTCAACTCTTGCATGCATATTATAATAATAAATATATCTATGTTTAAATTTAAAAAAAATGAGGGTATTTACTTGTTGAAATAATTTAAAGTAATTATATTTTTATTGTTAAGTGTCATAATCCAATTTCTGGGTTATTCCCCAAAATCTACCCAAAAATAACAAAAATAAAATAAAAGGGGCCGGCGTTGGTAGAAAAAGCGAAAATTTTGGATGTTTTCGAGAGCCTGGTCATACCTTTTTTTTTTGCCCAGAAATGAAGGAAAATGCAGATTGAAAGCTAAAGTGACTTATTAATGGATAAATCTGCGTAAAAATTAAGTCGAAAGGCATAATTATATTTTATGGGCCAATTTGATTTAATCGTCGGCCAATTTAAAGTGTAATTATGCTTCGGAAATTAATTGAGAGTCCAATTGAAGGATTTAATTAAGCGCAAGGGCTTAATTATACTTTAAATGGGTTAAATTAATTTTATTAAGGGCTTAATTGGTGAGAAATTAAGTTTCAAAGCCTAATTTGGGGTAAATTAAGAAGATCGGAATTTTCGTTAACGACACTTTTTGGGTGAAATCGGAAGCTAAAATTGAAGATAAAAACATCATTCTTCTTGGTTTTTCATGTCGAAAAACTCTTTTTTATCAAAACCTATTTATTTAAAATTTTCAAAAAAAAAAAAAAAAAAGAATTGTCGAAGCCATGCTTGGCCACACCAGCAGCCATGCCCTGCAACCCACTCCCTCTACAACACCATCCCTGGACAACACCCTCTTGCCCTGCACCATGCCTCATTCGCCTATAAATAGGCAAGAGAAAACAAATCATGGGGGGGGGGGGGCTGGAGAAAATTTTGACTGGGGGGAAAGAACACGGGGAGACGATTGAATGCTGAAATTGGGGTAGACAACTCAGGAAATAATACATAGTCACGGGGAGAGACCAGTTAATAGGGGGAGGAAAATTTACGAAAACGGGGGAAGGATGAAATAACACTGGGATACAAAAATTATACAGAGGGGAGAACACAAATACACGCATAGAATTTGCAGGAAAAAAGCAGCAGGGGACTACAAACACACCCTTGCAACCACCTTTTTCTCCATCTCCTTCGCCATGCAGCAGTCAGCCTGTAACTCCCTCTTTTCTCTCTCCCCGACGGCCTATCTCTCTAAAAACAGACGTGCACCAACTCCTCCTCTCCCCCGAGAGCAGCCAACCAATAACCAAGGACTATCCCACCATCATCGGCGAGCTCGCCGTGAACTCCAGCAGTTATAGAGGCAGCTCCGGTGAGCAGCAACAACGGGGACAGCACCGGCAGCAATGTTCAACACAGCAACAGACCGCCACTTCAGGAGCTCCTCCCGGCCCCCACAAGCCGCCATTTTTTACGCCACCACGACAAGGACAACCACCTTGACCTCCTCTACCCGAAAGTAGTGGCGGGTGGGCCTCTCGTGGTGGTCGGCCGACCACCATTTTATTGTTCACGTGCATGAATTAATTCATGCAGCGTGAAATTTGTTTTGGGGCAGGCTGGACTGCTCTCGGCCCAGCCCAACAGCCCAAGTCTATCATAGTTGGCCCTTTGGATGGGCCGACCCATTTTGGTGGGCTAGACCCGACCCAAAATTTTTATTTATTTTTTATTTTTTATTTAAAAAAAAAATACAAGAAAGTATTATTAAAAAAACAAAAAGAGTGTTGTTTTTGTGCATACGGCCAAATTCCAAGATTTTTCCATGTATATTTTTCGTTAAAAAAATATATTGCATCTTTCTCATATTTTAAAACGAAAATTAGATATCGTAACCGGTTCATGATTATCCGTTGGAATTTGGAAAAAATATCAAAAAAAATTAAAAAATAGTTTTGTTTTAGCTAAATTACATTGTAAAGTACACTTACAGATACTAAAAAAAGATTTTCTTTAACTGCGGTGTAAAATTATATTGTAAAGTATACTTGCGGACAAAAAATGTTTTTTTTTGAAAATATAGTGTTAAAAAAATTAAACTTAGAAAAAAAAAATCAAACAATAATGCAGCTTGCTTTAGGTAGGGTGCACTGAGGGTGATGCGTCTTCCTCTTGCACAACAAGTCCCATTGCCCAAGACTCTCGCAGACCAATAAGTTTTTAGTGACCTTAATACTAGGTAGCGACTTCTAATAATTATAGCTATAATTTTATGACTATAAAACACGAAAAACTATCGTTGCGACATTAAGGATGAATCATTTATCTTTAAGATTTTATTATTCCTCATTTGGGAAACTAAGATGTTTGGAATATATCTTTCAAGACTCTAGCAACACCATTTTAATTTAGAAGCGCTTCTAAACAAGGTATTTGAAGCAATGAATATGAAACTCAAATATCTCTCAATAAGATGAAGCTAAACTTTGGTTTTTTAAAAATAAATAAATATTAAAATGAGAAGAAATATACTAAAAATATGATGTGAGGAAGAGTATATAAAAGTCTGAAAAATATAAGTAAGAAGCTCTTCCTTTCCCCGTTTCTATATAGTAAATGTTAGATGTTAAAAGAGAAAAAATTAATTTTCATCATTATCAACCTTAATTAGCCACAATAAATTAAGAATTAATTGTAGAAAAACAATAAGTTTTTGATATTAATTTAATATTCACTTATAATTTGTTTAATTCATGTTAATTAAAATAGATTTATATCATAAAGTTGCCTCCTCATCATACTTGACACTCATGACAACATTTCTTAAAAAAACACAATAACTTATTAATTGTTTGAAAATACAATAACTTTTGCTTTTAGGGTGCATTTCCAAAGTACATTTCATTTGAAATGAAAAGACATCGTTTTTTTTTTATTGTTTTGATATGGTGATATTAGAAATAAAAAAAAAAGATAGTCTCTACCGACAACCATAACCAATAAACTCTTATTGTCTTTTTGAGACTGTGATTAAGGTTATTTATGAAAATGTTTTTCGTTAAGAGATGCATCAAAATGATATTTTTTTATTTTTAAAAATTATTTTTGACATCAGCACATCAAAATAATCTAAACCACCATTTTTTTTATTTTAAAGTAAAAAATAAAAATATATTTTTTTAAATTTTTTGTAACATATTTCCAATTCCTATAATAAAAAGAGAAATCTCAACATACAACCTAAACCAGTAATAGTAGCATCAACCATCTCTGAGGAAGACAAAAGGATAATGAGAGAGAGAAGCAGATCTAGATAAAAAGAAAAAACAAGAACCCAAACTTGTGTTTATTTTCAAGCCACATGATTATGGGCCTGTTTGGGAGAGCGGTAGCGGTTGCGGTTGTGGTTGAAAAAATGGAGTTTTAAAAATGGAGTTTTTAAAAATGGAAAGTGTTTGGTTAAAACTGTGGTTGAGTTGAAGGTTGAAGAAAAAAGAGTTTTGGTGTTTGGTTACCAAACTTTACAAACTGCTTTTAACTTGTGAAATTACTTTAAAGGGTATATATATATATATATATATATATATATAGTATTTTTGTTATTATTATTATTATTATTATTTTTATAGTAATGACTGATTTTTAATTTTTTTTTATTTTTTAAAATATATTTTGACATTGATATATCAAAATAATTAATTTAAAGATTTATTTTTTTGATTTTTTTAAAAGCAAATTTAAAAGCACGAAAAATAATTGTGTTTAATTATTATTATTTTAATTATATTAAAAAAATTAAAATAATTACATAATTATAGAATATAAATATATATTTTTTAACCCTACCCACCCGAATCCCTACCCATTCCCATTCCCATTCCCATTCCCATTCCCATCTTCCCAATTCTATTACCTGCGCCGCCCACCCCCCAAAGCCAAATACACCAGACCCCATTTTCTACTTCCCTCTCCCCCACCGTCCTCTTCCCTCTATCCTCTTCCCTCTTCTTCCACCACCACCACCACCACCACTCAAACTCTTCCCCGTCCTCCTCGGCCATGCACTCTGCTATAGACCCTTTGTCGCAGATTGATGATCTGGTGGATGGCGAGCGAATCATCATCAGGATTCTTGAGGTGGTTTCTCGTGCTTTCTTCTCTCTCTATGGAGGCTGTGGGTGATGATGGTGCTGCGGGGTGGTGGTGTATTTGTTTATGTGTGTGCATGTTTGGCTGTGGTTTGTGCAGACGGAGAAGATAAGGTCAGAATGGGAAAAGATTTTTCAACGGATATATTGTAGGCAGATGGTTTATACGCCGTTCAAGTCGGCGTTTGAAAAGCACCTCCAAGGTGCTTTTCAAAAAACACCGTTTGGGTGTTAATTTCGGTGGGTCCCACTACAAAAAAATGGTGTTTGGTTTTTACCAAACACCAAAACACCATCCCGTTTGGCAAACGCCAGACGCACTGGTGCGCCAAATGGGTGCTATATGTGAGAGCATCGTCCCTGTTGATCACCATATATGGTTGAGCGTGTCACCCACGCGATGCCACAGACCATCAAACATCAAATTGTTACTGATTTTCAAAAGTATTTTGTTATTTTAAATTAATTTTTTATGTGTTTTTAGATCATTTTAATATATCGATATTAAAAATGATTTTTATAAAAAAAAAATTATTATTTTGATATATTTCTTAACAATAAATACTTTAAAAAACATCCTTAACCAAACTCCTATACAAACTCACAACTTCATCTTTCTTTGAAGCTGGGTTTTGGAAGTTTGGAATGATTTTATTTTCTTGGTGTGTTGTTCATGTGTTTTGTTGTAAATTGTAAATGCACAATTGTACGTGTGTGAGTAAATTAGTAAAACATAAACGGGTGTGTGTTATGCATGGATTTTAATTTTTAAAAGGTGTTAGAAAAAATAACATTTAAAATAAAAATACCATAAATACATTTATTAAACATTTGCTATCTTAAGAATTTGCATCATGGCCAAGTCCTAAAAAAGCAATGGCATCCACTTCTGATTTCTTAGCATACAAAAAAGTAATAAATAAATAAAAATATTAAACTTGCTAGTCTATATACTGATTATGGACTTAGTTATTATGTTGAAGGTTATTATTATTATTATTATTTAATTCTTGTGACGTGATCAGTTTTCCTGCGTATGCTTTGAGAGTGTAAAATCATTATTAAATACGATAAAAACAAGTCTCCTGTCAGCAGGGTCTTGACTTGGTGGCCATGAAAGACTTCTCTCTTCCTCTCACTCCAGGTTCAAGTCTTGTCAGACACGCTTGTCACCCTCGCGGTGCCTTACATGCTCATTGGGTTTGCAGGATGTTCAGTAGGCTCGAGGATTTAGTTGTGGTGCGCGCAACTGCCCGGACACCCCGGTTATAAAAAAAAAGAAAAAAGTCTCCTGCCTCATCCTTGCCACAATAGTGAGTAGAGGTGATACGTGTCACTGATTCATTCTTAAATAGAAATTACTAGATAATTTGCTTGCTTGCATTACTAGATAATCCTTGCCACAATATTTATTTATTTTCATTTCTCACCAAGCCTAATTTTGAGTTTGATTGTGTTTAATAATCGTTGGGTTAGATCCATGATTTGGATAGTTTGATTAAAAAAAAACCCAAATTGCATCGAATTGTAATCGGGTTTTAGATAAATTTGCTGAACAAGCCAAAAAATTCCTTAGAAAAATCAAAAGTTCATCCCTGATATAGTTTTTACTTGATTTTGCTAAAATTAAAAGAGAACTTTATGATAGGGATATATAAATTAGTGTAATTGATCTTAAAAGAATAAATAGTACATCAAGTGTGCAGTTTGAAAGGAATATATACTTTCTTTAATTGCAAAAAAAGGCTAAGTCCTCTTCTTGTATAACGTATTAAACTTTGAATTTAAACTTTATTTAACATTATTTTTTAGCGGGAGAAGCACTTGGCATATCACGAGGGTCTGCAACTGCAAGCACAAGATTGTCAATCGTCCAATGCTTTCCATGTATGTAGATGGATTGACCACGGGCATGCTGGTTTCTTGCCCATCATGACTATGCATAATTATGGGTTGTTTGACACTGTATTTTAAAAATATTTTTGACAAAAAAATTTATTTTTATTTTTAGTTTTTATTTTAAATTAAAAAAATTTGATTTTTATAGATTATTTTCATGTGATAATATCAAAAAATAATTTTTTTTAAAATAAAAAAAATATTATTTTAATGCATTTCTGAATGAAAAATACTTTCAAAAATAATCTCAACCATATTAAGAAACCAACTCACCTAAAAGTTTAAGCTGTTAGATGAGACACTAGTATATGATTTATATTATTCTCTAACACTCTTTATAAGTAAAAGTTCTTGAGCTTGAAACTTACACATGCACACATTATCTTGTACTTGATTTTTATTAAATAGAATGAGGTGTTGACATTCAAACTCGTGACAACTAGATCAACAAAGCTCTGATACCATATTAAAAAAACAACTCATCTAAAAACTTAAACTGTTATATTAAACTCCAAAATATAATCTATATTAGTATCTAATAAACCACCTTTAAACTCACAAAAACAATTTTAAAACGTACATGTTGGCCTCTTGCTCATCATGACTATGCACACTAACTTGCTAGATAAGGTCATGGAACTCGTGCTAGAACAATCCCATCGAGTTATCTGTTCTTACGCAGAATCCCTATTGTATGTAGTGTTGACCAGATATCAATCACCACTTGCTGCCCCTGCATCTACCCAAAATCACAGCCTATGGACAAAAAAACAGCCACCATATTTTCCATTTCTTGGTTTTCTTTTCCACTCATTTTTTATACCCCAGCACTTGCAATCCACCCAGAAAATTGCAGCCAGTGGGCAAAAAGATTGGTTTTCTAATGAGCTTTTGTAGTCATTTCATCATACGTGATGGTTCATGAAAACCACAGTGTTCTATGTTTTCTTCATGAGGTAGATGAAGAATTTTGTGACAGAAAGGTGGTAATTGATACATCCAAATCGCTTAGTCAAATCGAAGTAGTAGTGAGTATTTCACTGTTATCACCAGAGTGCACGTAAATAATCTGCACCACTCAATCAAAAAAGTTGACCTTCCCGTCAACAACTACTCCTGTCTCTCTTATGAATGATCATTTCTGCTGCAAAAGTTTTAAATTCAACTGGATAAAATTCGTCGAAAAGAACAACCCTTTCCGTTTTCGGGTCAGTTTCTCTGATTCGTGCAAGAAAGTTGTTGTTCTAATTAGGGCTATTTATTCAAACCATTGGGATACATGTGAGGTGGATACATGAACCCTAAAGTTCTGATGGGAGATGGAACAGTACACATGGAATCTTGCAGGAATGTAATAAATAAACTTGACTAGAGAGTTAATATAAAGATATTTTTGAGGGATTCATCCCGTAACCTATTATCTTTTGGTGCTCTAAGTATTTGCTGAAATAATATTATAATATTTTTGACGAGTTTGAAAACTATTATCTATAATTATTCTTCTAATTAAGTTAAGAAGTTATAGATTGTTCTAATTAAATTAAAAAAGTTTTATCATCACAGGGATGAGTCCATGCAATGCAAGCAACTTAGGTTCTTATCTATGATTTGAAGGAAGGGAATGTATTAGTATTACTCCAAATATAATAAATATTAAACAATGTCATTCCTAAATGTATTAGTGATGGTTAAATAGAATTTATATTTAAGTATTAGATTTAATAAAACAAGTAAACAAAGTTTTAGATTTCGATTTTTTATAGATCAATAAAAATTAAAATAGTTAATAAATCCTAATTGGGTATCTAAAACACCAAGAATAATTTATAAATATCTAATTTTTTTACTTAATAAATAATAATAAAAATATAATATTTATTTTTAAAATCCAAACAACGTCATCATTGCCATCCCTAACTATCTATGAGATTAATTAGCTCATGGTATTACTAACTATGTGTGAGATTAACTCATAAAATTAATCAAGATACATAAACCAGTATAGATATCATCTTCGTAAATTAAAAAAAATATCTATGAGTTTAATTTTTATTACTTTTAGTATACTTCACAGGTCAGATCTCCCCTAGAATTTCTTCCAAGTACCCCTCCGGGTCGGTTGAGGTCATACGGTAACAAGACAAATGACAAATTCAAGAGGCTACAGCATGGATTCCTTCAGCAACAAGTAAAACCTAAAAGCTGGCAGAAAGTATGGGAATGATGTCAGCTCAGTTGGATGTGAGTTCACATTATCCGCAGAATTTCACTTCCCACATATGTACACGAATCCAACATTACTCCCAGCAAGACACTAGGGGATGTATACCGTAGACTATAGAATATATAAATTGAAAGGAAATTCCATGAAATTCCATATATATATATATATATTGCTTGAATAAGGAACAAAATACATTTGGTCTTAGATCCATAAAAGAAAAGTCCATAACTAGCAGTTTTTTTTTATAAAAAAAATCTAATTCAATCCTCAAGAAAGAGAGAATTAGAAAATAAGATCATAAGCACGGAAACACAGCAATTTCCCATCTCGTCCTGATCAGAGCTTAGCTTCCACACTTCTATATCTGCAATCCGAGAAAAACTGATTAACAATCCATATAGGAAACAAAACCTTCACTGTTCTATATATATTGCTCGATAATTTGTGTGTGTAGACTAACCGGCTCACATTCTAAAATTAATTTCGTGCTGCATGACCCATCTTTCTGTAAATCTAAATCATGAAATTAATTTGCAGAAACTCACATGTTCACTCGAGTAAAGGGGCACCAAATAGTAGAGAGCGCCATGCTGTAGTGACTCCAGGGTGACACCCCACTCATTGGTGAGAACAGGCTGACCGGAGGAGTGAATCAGCAGAATATCATCGCCAAAAGCCTCTCTCACATTAAAGGGTCCCATGGCTACTTCAAAGGCAACATCATTGATAAACACCGTCGACCTTGTAGTGACACCGGACTCCCCTGGACCTGACAACCACATAATCATTTTCTCTAAGAATAATGTCAAAGCTAAAGCCATGGTCAATCAAGCCATGCACACGTCCATCTAGACAAAAGATCGCAAATTGGAGACCCAAAATTAATGACTATCTCGCATCTTTGAGAATATGCTATTTTTTCTTTCGTTCCTTTAATAAAAGATCTGCTACTAAAATGTTCGATACATATTATGCTTCAGAGTTCAGACACTTTCATGTAAACTTGGGTGAATTTAGCTAGCCCTTGGTAAATTTTCATCAAAAACGATTCTTCATACCATCACATTTCAAGAACATGCTTGGAGCGTGTTCATCACGTGCTTGCAGAAAGGGCATCAATCAAAATTATAAAAATAAATAAAAGATTTGTCACCTTGAACTTGATTGATGGTGGATTGAGTGGAGACAGTACTGGCGTTAGCTGAAAGAGGGAGAGGAGCAAGATCGATGCTGTGAGTAACTTGAGAGGTGGCAGTGTAACTGAGCTGCGGTTCCATCTTTCGGTTTTTATCTTCATGGTTTACTTTCTTTGAAGCGCTAGAATTCGTTATCTCATTAAGCAAGAGACTAGTGCAAGGCCCAACTGTGTGATCTTGAACATGAACCACATTCGATAGCTCAGAGAAGCAAAACCCTTGAGCAAAAGCCGCAGTTTCCCCTCCAGTCTGTTGAACGGGGAAGAAAAAGGGTTCGGACACAAATTCGTTTTGTGCTTGAAAATAGGTATGCCTAACGGAGCTGGTTGGCGAGTTGGAAGAATCAATATAAGTGGGAGAACTCAAAGAGAGAGTCCTTTTGGACACTTTTGGAGATGATCTTTCCGAGGAAGATGATAAAGACGACGGTGCTGTGAGAGTTGTAGTCACAGGTTTGGTGGTTGAAGGGATCATTTGTTGTTGTTTTGAGAAATTTCTAAGCTTGTGTTTACTTCTTGATTTTCTATTTTGAAACCAGTAAAAGACATTGGCATCACCAACTTGGCCATACTCCTGTAACTGAGCTCTGATTTTCCGTATCTCATCCCTTGGTGGATTAACCATCCCAGAATTGAAGATTGCTTCCAATATGCGAATTTGCTCAGGTTTTGGGTTCCATCTCGGCTTTGGCTCCGGACTTCTCTCTTCACATCCAGGACCTGCTTGCAAAACATGGTTTAGATGCACACAATCTGTTAAAAGCCCTCGTAACAGTAGCTATAGTATGATAATTTAAAGAGCACTTTCTCGGGTTGGAATTATGTAGCCCGCACTGTAAATCATTCCATTACTTGTCAACAGTTAACATCACTTGCAGAGGACTATATAAAAAGGACAATTAAGAATACATTTATATAGATAATGACAAATTCATGGGTGACGGGCTAGAAAACCTACCTAGGCTTTGTTTAGGAGTGAAAAACATGCGACTATCATTGTAGAGAAGTATGAAAAAGGATAAAACTTGCTTAAAAGATAAATAATCTATAATTTGCAAATTTTGGTGTCTATTACCTGATGCGTAGGGGTTTCTGTGGCAACCAGTTGACATGAGAGATGAAGGGTTGATGTCATGCTGCCATTGGTGGTGGTGAGGGTTGCAAGGTTTGGATTTGAACAAGCTAGGCCAGTGCCTGTTTGATGAAGCCATGCTGACAAAAAAGGCCAAAATCTTAATAAGTTGAACACCAAGAACTAGGTTTAGGTTGTGGAGCTGAATGCTCTAGCTAGGCAAACACAACATCCCTTCTTATAGGCCTCTTCACCTACCCCTGCGTTGATTTTGTCTCAATTAATAAACAGTGCTCCCCAGCTCCCAAAGAAAATATATAAAAAAATCAGATTATAGATGTAAAAAATGCTTCTGAATATGAAATAATTAAGTTTATAAAAGAGACAACCACGCAACAGGAATCGCCTGTGACAAGATGAACAAGAAAGGAAATGAAAATAAATAAAAAAGGGAAGAGACAAAGTACACTCCCATCCCTACCTTACAGTTATGCATTAAAACTGAAACACTTCTACTATACTCAAAGTACAAGCCAATCCCTTCGGACAAGAGGCAAGCTAGACAAGGAAGAATACATGCTGGGTTCTTAATTGGAATCTTCTCAGAGTTGACACACGCAGAAGCTCTTAATAAAAAAGTAAAATAAAGTGAAGTGAGAAATGGGTAGTTCTCATCGGTTTGTCCCTTTCTTTTTTCATGAACCAGTAGTATATTTTCTTTTTTTACTCAGATCTCTATAGAGTGGATTCTCTTGCTTCATCACTTTGGTTTTGGTTTGCTTGCAGGTTATTAATGGCGGTGAGAGAGGGGATAATAAGTGAGGGATTATTCTAATGGAGGAGGTTGTTGCAGGAGTAAATAGGGTAGAGAGAATGGCGTGGTGTTTGAGCTTTGAAAGTCAAGAAGTTAAGTGGTGCCGGCATAGCAATTGGCTTTGTATGGTTTGATTGGAAAATGGTGGTGGTACAGTAATTGCTGGTTCGACTTCTTTCGGGCGAAGAAAGTTGTGCTTTGGATTGACTCGAGGGCCTTTATTTATTTTTTGCTACTTTCATTTTTACTATCAGTCAAGCGTGATTTTCTTGTCAAAGATTCATCAATGTTTCATCTCTGCTTTCTTAATTCCAATCTTCAAAACCGAGTTGATTAATTAATGCTAGCCTGAAAATCTGGACTAGAAAAGAAGAGGAGATGAGGGTTAAACCCAGAACAAAATCAACACTGGAGCAATACTTGCTGATTTTAGAGATCGAGAGAAGGTGAAACCCAGAATGAAAACGAGACTCATATTTCGAACTGAAGGCTTCATTAGTCTTTTCTTCCGGTTAGCAATTTTGAAAACTGTTCATCATTAGTAAGAATTTACATATATATATATATACATTGGTCTCAACATATATCATAATTAAGAACTAATAAGTACATCATTCATTTGACATAGTTCTTTTCATGTACTGTAATATTAGTCTTTATTTAGCATGATTCATGAGTAGTACTTTGACAATTAATGAAAAAGTCCTCTGGTTGATTTTCGGGAGTTCTTTTTATTAACACTATTTAAAAAGAATATTGGTCAAATAATGCAAATAAAAAAAATTAGTAAAAGAGTTACCATTAAAAAACTTGATATTTAAAGTTATTTTTTATTTTATTTTTTTCTGGATTTGAGGAAATCCCACCTCCCGGAAAATGCACTTTATGAGCATAGGTGAGCGAATAAAACTCTGACTATCTCAGATTCTTACAAGAGATGTATGCCCTGACTTTAACTCAAGACCTGTTGTGCAAATCTTCAGCCCTTTGTCATCACGTCACGCTCCTTGAGGACGATATTTAAAGTTATTGTCAATGGAAAACATGATATTTAAAAAAACTTTAAAATGAATTATCACAAATTACAATGAGGAGAGTAGAGATATAAAAAGAATGAATGAAAAAAAAAACAGAGATTGGAAGCACATTAGAATTATGTTTACGACATCATAAGTATCATTCAAAAAATCTTGATAAGAAAATCCAATGATATCAATAAAAGTCTTTAATGGTGAACAAATTGGGATACATCATTTGTCTAAAGACAAATGAGAATTACATCGAGGAGAGATGAAAAAGAAAAAAGACAAATAAGGAAATAAAAAGACCTTAGAGACAAATCAAAGCTCCAATTATGACACCTTAAGTATCATTAGAATGATCTCAACAAATGAATACTTGAATACATCAATTGTCTTGTAAACCCTTGATTCACTAAATAAGAAGAAAGTCTCGTAAACCAAGTTCTTGGAGCTTTTTTAGAGGCCGTAAAGATCTTTTTGCAACTTGCACACATAATGAGGATGCGTGAGTTAATAAAGTCCTGAGCTTTCTTCACATACATTTCTTCACCAAGGTTACCATTCATGAAGGTGTAAGAGATATCCAACTATCTAAGAGATCTTCTTTGACTAACAGTGAGATCAAGTACAATTCTGATAATGGTTGCTTCGTTAATAAGACTGAATGTGTCAGTATAATCTATGTATTATCGATGACATTAGGTCCAAGATAAGGAGACACTATTGTCTAGGTGTTATTTGGATACAAAGTTGTTATTTCAATAGCCATAGCATCTCTGCTCGCAGCTGATTTGAAAGCTTTTGTATTATTGGTTATGCTATAATTCAATTTTGAGTTACTAATTTCTTTTAATTTTTAAATAATTAAAAAATATTTTAAAGCCACAAATTGACATGCAATTTAAAAGTGGAGAAAATAGGCCAAAGAGGAACTTTGTAGCACAAATTGAAAGTTGAAGGATCAAACTAGACCAAATGGAAAAGGTTGAGAACTCAATTGCAAAAATAAAGGTACTAAGAAAACAATGAGAATTCTTGATAAAATCCAAGAAATATGCTGAAGATAGGGGCAGACTTGCAAGAAAATTTAGTTCATATACTTAATTGAATTTCTTATGGGCCAAATTGATTTAATCAAGAGTCTGATCAAAAGTGAAATTAAGTTTGACAATTAATTTGGCCAAAATTGGAGATTAATTAAGTAATTTTTAATAGGTTTAATAGATTTAATTAAGGATGTAATTGAAGGCCATTGAAGTTTCAAAGCTAAATTTAGGTTAAATTGTAAGAACTGAAAGTTTTAAGGACCAATGTAAGATTTCAATAATTTTTTGGTCAATTCAAGGGCCTAATTATGAAGAAAAGAAAATTCAAAGCTAATTAGAGCTTAATTAAAGATTCAAAACAAAGATGTAAAATGCAAAAGACTTGAAAATCTCAAGACTAAAAGTTGAAAGCTAATTATTGCTTAGCTATTAACTATGTATTTTTTCACAAATGAATACTTGAATGCACACATTAATCAAATGACTTCAGATAATTTTATTTCCAAATATATATATATATATATATAAAATCCAATATCATGTTAAAAGTATAAAAAATAATATTCTCACAATACAAAATAAATGAATAATATTGTTAACCCCTTGTCTTTACTCCATTTTATATTATTGCAAGAGTTTTATTGATGAGTTTTGTTATTTGGTTGT